>JBAKBP010032985.1:0-12500 GCA_037953745.1 Lithodes maja
CCTTATAGCAACTGCACAGAGGGTTGAGCGTCCCTTGTTTTTGCCGTTTGGCAGACCGTTTATGGGTGTGAATCTGGGTAGACAGAGGGGCCAACTCACCAACGCGCTCAGCCAATGAGAGCGTGGCTACGATGTGGGGAATAAAATGGCCGCCCGCCCGACCACTCAGGCGCTGTACGAGACGTGCTTCAGTAGTCACGCTCAAACCGAGTTAGTCAACACACGAGTGTATGGTATGTTAACTCAATAATAACATCAATAACATCAATAACATCAATAACATCAATAACTCAAAACTATACTTGTGGCGAGTTGGCCCCTCTGGCACGGACCTCCTCATATTATTCTTAACTCATTCGGGCCATGTTCGTAGGCCTCACCAATCGAGAGGGTCTCGGCATAATTCGGTAAAAATGTGCCAAGTCATCCTATTCGGGACTTTGTCCTAGTACGTTCGGCCTCTGTATGACGCGTCCTTTATACGGTAGAGTAGATTGTCTTGGGAATATTGTCCTGTCAGTTTATACAGGGTGCCTCGCAAGTTCTGTTAGATACTTCCAAAAGAGTAAGTAATTCTGAGCAAAAAAAAAAAAAAAAAAAAAAAAAAATAATAATAATAATAATAACAATAATAATAATAATAATAATAATACAAAAACGTTCCATAGACATGGGCTTTGTATTACATGTTTTTCAGCTATGGCCTATTAACCCGTGGAGCCCCGGCTAGTTTTGTAATGTTTGCGCACCAGAACCCGGCCGGTTTTCAAAAAATGGTTTTATTCCAGAAACAATAGCGAATGGGTTAGGAATGAAGGAAAAACCACGAAAAACCGCTCAAAAAGCTTAAAAAATGGTCCTACAGAGCCCCCGAAAACGGATTTTATAAGAGTAAAAAATTGAAGGCAATTATCCCAAAAAACCAGGTTATTGCGCGCTCGCGCGCACGCACGTGGACTTTGTGAGTTTTCAACCATCGGCACGGTTGCGTGGGATACGTACACAGTTCCCATACAAATCTGAGCCCTCTTGCGTGGCTACACCTGAGGTTACGGTCGGCGCAATTAGGGGAAATTAGGGTGACTCGCCAGGCGCGTCTCTGGGGCTGTGCGTTACATACATCGCCGACGCGCCAGGCGCGTCGCTGGGGCTGTACGGGTTAAGTGGATATTTTTCGTTTTCGTAAACCATTTTTTTCCTTTAATTAAAAGCGAGGAATAGTGTAGAAAATAGGAAGCATATAAGGAGTATAGCATCAATTGTTTAAATATACACTAACAAAGCTTGCGTTACTCTCTTTGTTGTCCCGTGGCGATAAGTTGAATATTACAAGTATACAGACACCATGCATATTCAATGCATCGTCACAGGAAGACAAAAAATGTTGGAGAGGATTTGTTGTGAATATTTAAAGTTTTGTATCATACTTCATTATACGCTATTGTGATTTATCTTGTGAAGGCAAGATGGTAGGGGCTGGTTGCAGATGAAAGTGCTTCACATGTCTCACTCCCTTGACTGGAACGAGACCTCACGGGCTTCACCGTTCAATGTGTAACGGATGAATGTACAGGCTCTCAGCCTATGCCTGAGAGGGTGTAGTTGGAAAATAGGAAAAACAATATATATATATATATATATATATGTGTGTGTTAACCCATTTTACATGTAAAGGACATTAATAAGGGAAACACTAAGAGTTGTATGAGGAAATATGGTATCAATACTTTAAAAACGCCCCACAAAAAAAAAAATCATACTTTTTTTGTTCTTATCAGTATGTGTTTGAGAAATCGGGGTTAAAAATTACGAAACACGCAAAATTGCAACTTCTAATGGGCCATAGCTGCGAACGATGCCCCTCTATGTCTATAGCTGCGAACGATGCCCCTCTATGTCTATAGCTGCGAACGATGCCCCTCTATGTCTATAGCTGCGAACGATGCCCCTCTATGTCTATAGCTGCGAACGATGCCCCTCTATGTCTATAGCTGCGAACGATGCCCCTCTATGTCTATAGCTGCGAACGATGCCCCTCTATGTCTATAGAATATTTTATACTCAGAATAAAATGTGCTTTCCTATTTGGAAGTATCTAACAACACTCGGGGGATACCTTGTATAATAAAAGATTGTCTGGCTGTTTGTCTCTCTTTGTCTGACTCACTCACTCTCTCTTTCTCTTTCTCTCTTTTTCACACACACACTCACACACTTACACACACACATAAGCACCCACCCACACAAATATTATCTAAAAGATTATTTTCGAGTTGATTTGAAAGAGATTTTCTTGTGTAAGACAAATTATTCTTTTATAGCATGTTCTACGGGATAACGAAACTGTCCGATTAATGAAACCCCTAATTGTTTTATAAGTACTTTTACATACAACTTTGTTTCGCAGGATTATATATTATTTATCGTTATTCATTGTTTTTGGTTCACAAGAAACTTGAATCTAATTATATCCCCTCTCTTTGTGTTATCATCCTCACAAAGAAACAATTTATTATCGCTTTGTTTAAACCCTCAATAAAATTTCATACTGAAATGTGTTCGATAATATACAATACTCGTTCTTTGGCAACATTGAATTAAGCAATAAATATATATTTTGTGAAATAAGAATCATTCACTGGCTTTCCAACGGAATTGTCAGAATGTGTTTAAGGGGGGTCACCGGTTCTTTTTTTTATCTTTCTCTCCTTTTATCTCTTTCCCTGGCTTGTATCCATTCGGCCCCATTCAGCCAACTGAATGGCGAGCGATAGCGAGCCAGCATTGTAAGGAGAAATCCGGCTAAGCCAGAGACATTTTTCTATCGAAAAATTTGCAAATTTAGCTTGCTGTTAAAACAAATATATATATATATATATATATATATATATATATATATATATGCTGGCACGCTACCGCTCGCCAGAAAAATATTGACACCTGGATGAGGGTAAACGTCTTAAAACAGTTGGCTGAATGGGGCCAAATGGATACAAGCCAAAGAGAGAGGGAGAGAAAGAGAAAAATAAGGCGAGGTGGGCTGCCAGCTATAGTTATTTTCTTATGTGAACATAATCGTAAACCTTAAACTCGCAATTTTGAACCCAAAAGGTTCAAAGGGGAGGTGTGGTGGAGTGGTCTTGCCACTGGCCTGGTAATCCAAAGGTCCCGGGTTCAAATCCCGATGTATCAATGGGAAGATATTATTGGGATGGAATTTGTGCTGTACCTGGTATCAGTGCATTACCACAAGCCCACCGAAACGTCAATAAAATACCCTCATTGTTCCCGGATTAAATAGCACTGTATGAATATTCCCATATTCAAAATATGCTATAGGGGTGCAATGCCTGGTGAGTTATCTGCTCAACAGGTGGCGTTGTGTGTGTGTAAGTGTGAGAGTCCGAGTGTATGGAGTGAGACAGTGAAGCACGGGAACGAGGTGGCTTCAGAGATGGGGTCGTTTCGGGCCATGAGTGAGCATCGTGCCTCATGTGAAGGCAAGATGGCAGGTGCTCGTTGTACTCTACGTGCTTCACATGTCTCACTCCCTAGACTGGAACAAGACCTCACGGGCTTCACTGTTCATTGTAAAGCGGTGAATGTTAAGGCTCTCAGCCTATGCTCATGAGGAAGTAAGTTGGAATATAGAAAAAAAAAAAAAAAAAAAAAAAAAATCATTCATGATTTTCACTTGCAATAATCGCGTATACTGCAATTTATTATATCTCAAAAGACAGAGGAAAAGATAAACCAGAATATCACTACAGAATATAACACAGAATCTCAAATAATCATAGATACAATGTATTCCAACTAAAAAATATTCTCATTTTTCAAACTACATAAAGATTCTCATGACTTTTATTCAAAGTTTTGAGAAACATCACAAGATGTTTTATATGAAATAAGAAATATAATTCATGCTCTTTCCAAAAGTGTCGTTTTTTTTTTTTGTTATCATCAACACTTTTTTCATATGAATATAATAATGATAGGTACACCTGCACGGAAAACGGTTTAGATTATATTCGTGTTATTGTTTTGTTATGAGGTTTATAGCTGTATATTACACTTATCCATCTAGTTCATTGTAAGATAAATAACATAAAACAACAACAAACTTCCTAGACCTACCGGTAATAAGTGTTTTTGTTTTACAATTATTTATATATACATGCACTTTTCAAATACAAGTAACCCTCTCCTAACAGTTTCAAAATTCAAATTATTTATACAATGCACTATTATTAAGATACACTAACTATATTTACGAAAAATAATCACCTGAATACCGCACAACACACTCAGATTGTATCTTACATAATCGTACAGTCACCTCATTTGATCCGTTGTCTCGAAATATTACTTTGGTTTATTAAAAGCTTAACCCTTATCTGGCGGCGCGCAACTTATGTCGTGTGAAATAAATATGGACTATGTGGCGGTTCACAACTTATGTCGAGCGCCATTTTCAGCACGTAATGTTGCTGAGAGAGAGAGCTGAGCGGTGTGAGGAGCGTAGCAACCCTATGACCGTCCCCCACCACCGCGGTGGACCAACTGAACTGTATTCTAACTTCCTCCCCCTCTTCTCACTCGCTACACAGGGAATTATGTAGGGAAATTACCTAATTACAGGGTTTTTGCACTCGTGTTGCACGATCGTTGCATGAGAACCAGTGGTCGTACAAGGATGGTTCGGATGTCATTGGAATGCTCTGTTTATGCCCTTTCAGGGATAGATACTTGTTTTACGCTCTGGGTCTTATTTAGGCATGAAAATGATCATGTAAACAACCCTATTTAGGGTAAAAAAAAAACGCTGGGCGCTACGGTCAAATAGACCACCTAGCCCGCTAAATAAGGGTTAAAGGTTACCAGTAATGTATAAAACATATTTGCAGTATATAAAATGGAAATGGTATCAATCAAAACATATATAAGCGATGCTGTTTCCTACAGCAAAGTGAAACATTGTAATGGCATAACTACAAGTTTTTGAGACTGTGGATAAAATGAGGTGACTGTACCAACCACAGGAGGGTGCCGGGACACACAATGTGGCCATCTTTAACCCCTCCAACCCGGATGACCTCATATACGCCCATAACATACTCGGCCCGCGCAACCCGGATGGCCTCATGTACGCCCCTTGCTTTCGTGCTTGATTTTCGAAAGCCGCGCGCACATTTTGTGATGATGGGGCGGTAGGTGGCGCCACCCGGCGTCAACGACGCCACAACAACAGTATCTACCCCGACGCCATCATGGACAGTACACCAAATAGTGATTCCGCCGTGTCCGACATCGTGCTTCCTACGACGCCCTTGATAGTGCGTCGTGCCTTACCCCGACGCCATCGCCTAAATGTGTTATCTCCCGGAGGTATTGAGACGACTTTGAGACTTTATGAGAAAGCTGATGCCAAGCATAAGATTGATGAAGAAGTGAGTGACCACTCGAGTAATTATAAGTCGAGTGATTATGGCCATGAGAGTGATAAAGAACAATTCCTGGGATTTGCGAAAGAATTTGAGAGTGATGAGAGTGATGAAGGTGATGTACCAGTTGTTGAGGAAGCTGGTTTACCTAAAGAAAGTGAACTTGCGAGAGTGAGTGAGTGGGAGAGTTCAAGGTCACTCACCAAATTTCGCATAAGTGACACGACTCCAAGCCCTTCCCCAGGTAAATCGCCTTTCAAGCTCCATTTCTACAAGTTAAAAATACTTGAAAAGGCGGCCGCGGCAGCTAGGGAACAAGCTAAAATAGTTGGTGAGGATGAGGCTGTGAGTGAGGGTCAGCGTGGTGACCCTTCTCGACCGCCATTGTCTCCCTTATCTACCCACGCCACCCAAGATGACCCGGATGCCCCGCATTCTTCCCCACCACCCCCACCATTGCCAAGGGTTGAGGACCCCCCACTTTCGGCCTATTTGCCTCCTAGGTCCCCCGACAGGAGACATACTGCTGCCAAAAAGGGGAAAGGTAGAAAATATACTAAGAAAATGAAGAAAAGTAAGAGAGTTTTGTTTGAGGCTCCCGCGGCGGCGTCCACTCCTGCCGGCCCCAGCCATACGTCCCCGCAACTTTCCCCACGGTCCTCCCCACCTCTCCCGCCTTCAACATGTCTTCCTGCAGAAGTATTTGAGCTCGCATCACCAATACCTGGGCCTAGTGAAAGTGAATCATTGCTTTCTGTGACTCGTCGCAGGCCAAGGAGCCCGGGACCTCTGGAGGACACAGCCTCACCTGTCACTCCTTCCCCACCTCGCCCACCCGCACGCCGCCCACGCATCACTGGTTCCCCGCCAGATTATGTGGGGGCCACTGATGATGAAGGGCACCGCTCTGAAGACTCTGGCCATGATTACATAGGTCCACCGTCAGGGCAAGATGACCACTCTGACGATGACGATGACTATATGGACATCGACGACCCTCGACCCACCCGCTTGGCCCGGCTTCGTGCTGCCCGTCTTTCTGCCCGCCGCCCTGGCCGCCGCCCTGACCGACGCCCTCGCCACCGCCCTAGGGCGCGCGCCTCCCGAGTTGGCCGTGGGCGTACTGGGCTACCAGTTGGAGCTCCTCGTCAGCGTAGACAAGACCCATTCTACGTTTTTCAGTGGCAAGACGTAGTTGATGGGGATGGATACAACCCTGATGTGCCAGCTTTTGATGAGGCACTGGAGGGTTCAGGCATTACCCCCAATTTTCCTGCAGGCCCCAATGCTCCACCACACGAACTATTTGAGGCATTCTTTGATGAGGAGGTGGTAGGCTATGTTGTCAAAGAGACAAACAAGCAGCACCAATTCCAGGTACACTTTTTGGGCAAGGTGACCAAGGGCCATATGAGGAAGTGGACCCCAGTGACTCATCAAGAATTCATGGTGTTCCTGGCACTCACCATGCTAATGCCTCATGTCAGGAAGCATAGGTTGCCTGACTATTGGATCACCAATGATCTGATTTCAACCCCTGCCTTCGGGAAATATATGGCTCGCGACCGGTACCTTGATATCCTCGCAGCGCTCCATCTTGTCACCAACACCGACGTCCACCGCCCAGACAAGCTGTGGAAGATTAGGACGTTGTATGAGATGATGCGAGACCGCTTCACCTCCTACTTCAAGCCCTTCCGCAAGGTCGTCATTGACGAGTCTCTTGTGCTGTTCCGGGGAAAACTCAGCTTCCGGCAGTACATCCCCTCCAAAAGACATCGCTTTGGCATAAAATTCTTTGTGCTGTGCGACTGCACAACTGGCTATGTCCTGGACTTCCTGGTGTACAGCGGGAAGGAAGGGGACGTGCTTGTGGACCCCCTCATTGGATTTGGCGGAGCAGTGGTGCAAGCCATGATGGACCGCTACTTCCATAAGAATCACGTCCTCTACACGGACAACTATTACACGTCCCCCACTCTCTCACAGTACCTGCATGAGCGCAAGACAGGGACTGTAGGCACAGTACGAGGGAAAAGGAAGGGCATGCCAACTTTCCCTGCAAAGACCAAAAAAGGTGATGTCTTCAGGAAGAAGTCGGGGCCCATTCTGGCTATCCACTGGCACGACCAGCGGAAGGTCAACCTCCTGACCACCATCCACAAGGGGGAAATGGTGGAGACTGGCAAGGTGGATCGCCGCACCCAGGCCAGGGTGACCAAGCCCGATACTGTCCTGGACTACAATGTCAACATGAGGCTGGTGGACAAGTCCGACATGCAGATAGGCTTCATTGACTGCCTGCGTACCTCGTGCAGATGGTACAAAAAGTTCTTTCTGCATATGGTGGACATGTCAATTCTGAATGCCTATAATATATACAGGCTTCGGAATGAGAACCCACCCCTGAAGTTCAATAGCCTGCGGAGGTTCCAAAAGCAGGTGTTGACGGGGCTCCTGGAGAAGTATGCTACGCCACAGAGGGCAGTGGCACATCCTGGGCCCGCCGTTATCGACCGCTTGCAGTCTGCTCCATACCTGCTTAGGCACCAGCTTGGTTTCTTTCCTCAGAATGCAGCAGGAAGAACAAATCAGAAGCGGTGCCATGTCTGCTACCACAGCAGGGTGAGGCCGCACCCAGGTAAAAAGTCAACCACGGAGTGTGTGGAGTGCAAGGTGGCACTCTGTGCTGTAGGGTGCTTCGCTGCTTACCACACCAAGCAGGAGTTCTAATAATCATACTGAAATTGCCAAATAAAATGACAATATGTACACTATAATTATATATAGGCAAAAAGTGGAAGAAAACCAATGTATTATAATAAAAAAGTCAAGTATTATGAGAAAATTGATACAAATACAATTCCACCATAATAATATGTGAAAGTGACACATATGTATATACCAAGTGACATTCATATGATTAGAACCTATAGAAATATATAAATCAGTGAAAAAAGACACAATAAATTGTATATAAAACGTTTACAAATCATATAACTAAGTGAAAGTGACACAAGACCTAAGATTTGATGGCCAAAGTATAATAAACACCTGTGATAATGAATAATCAGTGCCTAATACAACAATAACCTACCTCAATTACTAATAAAATGTACGGTATCGAGTGAAAATGAGCATTATCAGTGACAGTGACACTCTCTAAAGCATATTTGTCAAAGTGAAAGTGACACAAGACCTAAGATTTGATGGCCAAAGTATAATAAACACCTGTGATAACGAATAATCAGTGCCTAATACAACAATAACCTACCTCAATTACTAATAAAATGTACGGTATCGAGTGAAAATGAGCATTATCAGTGACAGTGACACTCTCTAAAGCATATTTGTCAAAGTGAAAGTGACACAAGACCTAAGATTTGATGGCCAAAGTATAATAAACACCTGTGATAACGAATAATCAGTGCCTAATACAACAATAACCTACCTCAATTACTAATAAAATGTACGGTATCGAGTGAAAATGAGCATTATCAGTGACAGTGACACTCTCTAAAGCATATTTGTCAAAGTGAAAGTGACACAAGACCTAATATTTGATGGCCAAAGTATAATAAACACCTGTGATAACGAATAATCAGTGCCTAATACAACAATAACATACCTCAATTACTAATAAAATGTACGGTATCGAGTGAAAATTACCAATATCAGTGAAATTGATACCCTAATAAACATATTTTATATAATTGGCCTCAAAATAACTAGAAAATATCAAATAAACATCACATTCTCAATATCAAACACTAAAATCGTCTAAGGGAGATAAATACTTTGGAGCGGCGAGCGGCTAGGTGCGTCGTAGCCAGGGCGGGCCGACGCTTTCGGACGCGTGAGGAAATTCCCGCATAAAAAAGCACTCGTCTTCCCGCGCTCACCATTATGCAACCAGAGGGGCTAGAGACCTCTACTAAACGCCATTCGACAGAGGAAGGTTTGTGGAACATTATTTTTTTTTATTCACAACATTACATGCAATATTCATTCATTTACAGAGTAGTTAACATAGGTAAAAAATCCTCAAAACCCCCGGTACAGCAGTACAGTCATAAGCTATAGCCCCCGGGGCTGGAGGGTTAAAGGGTGTACTCCCCTGTCTGACTGGCCCCTTGATCGAGTACTGATTTTCTCGCTGTGTGACATATTGTTACACTGAGTTGCCAGTAGAGTCCCGTTTCTCTTCACATTGCTTGCGATTCATAAAAACAAAAACAAATCACGCGGATTGAGTTGTTTTCTTATGCCATCGAATTTCTGAAGGTTTGTCCTAGCTTGGGAATGCAATTAGCGTGGTTGTCCACTTTAAGAATAACCTCTTAGCCACTCGATTTGCGGTTCTGCATCTCAAGGGGTTAATTACTGTGTATCATAATTATCATCGTTATCGTTATCAGAATCATTCTCTTCATGTACGATATAATCAAAAGTTAAACAATTTCTGCAACCGTTAATCCAAGAATAATAAGTTGACGCTTTGAATGAACTTTGTAGAAGTTAAAGTGTTATAGTTAGGACACCGAGTGACATCAAGTAGTTTTTTCATAAATTAACAGTCGGTTCGTATAATTTCATTCTTAATGTATCTTTGTTAAACACCATTCTCATATGTATAGCACACACACACACACACACACACACACACAGGGAAGTCTAGTGGACCATGTATTTGAAGTTGCTGGCTAAAGAAGCGTGGGTTCGAACCTCACTCCTGGCAGGTGAAACTTATAACAAAAACATTTCCTGTCCATGAGGATGAGACTTGGACAGTTAAGGGGACAGTGGCTATTGTTTTGGTCT
Source organism: Lithodes maja (assembly GCA_037953745.1). Taxonomy (NCBI): domain Eukaryota; kingdom Metazoa; phylum Arthropoda; class Malacostraca; order Decapoda; family Lithodidae; genus Lithodes; species Lithodes maja. Next base: position 10,266 of record JBAKBP010032985.1, read on the forward strand.
AGTAATTTATATATTCATTTATTTATTTTTAATTTTCCTCCCTAGACTTCCATCAAACTTATACAAACACCCCCTAGACCGCCTTCAAGATAAATGTGTATATTTTTCGGTAGAAAATTTTCCCGGCGGGTTCCTCTTATAATTACAGGCTCGCTATCGCTCGCCAGGATAAAATCGACACCTAAATGGCACAAAAGTTCTTAAAATTGACAAGGAAATAGGGTGAAAGGTGTTAAAATCGTCAAACAAATGGGCCAAACGTTTTATAATTTCAAAACTGATGGGGCTAAACATGAGGAAGAAGAGGGACCAGAAAAATTAGCCATCTCCCCTTAATCCATTTCTTTTATCCTACCACCCTGCGAGTATGTAGGCTAAAATAGGTTAGGGAAATATTTATTGCCAGCCGATTTGTCTGTCGGTTTTGTTAGTTCCAAATATACTAATTACATAATAAGTCATCTATATTCTGATTAATATTTAATTTCACCACTGTTATTATTCTTTACTCGTCAAACTACCCCTTGCTCTCTTTATAGCATCATTGTAACGGCGACGTCTTTTCATATTTAGACGATTATGTGCAGCTTAAGAACGATCTGTGGGAGTTAAAAGGCATAAATGAGAGAGTCGATCTTTTAATAGTTAATTGTCGTGTTAACCAGAATAAAATCGTCTAATAGTTCCCAGAATATAATGAAAAGGACGTCGCCGGTACTAAATAGGATAATACAGTAATATCTGAAAGGGAGGAAAGCCAGAAGAAATACGTGTTAAAAGTGATAAAAGTGAGATCTTCCTTGAGGCGCCCACAGCGGCCTGTTCGTGTTTTGGGCTCCACAAAAACCTGCAACATGGCCAGTGGAATGAAAGTGTCAGTGGTGGTGGTGGTGATAGTGGTGGTGGTGGTGTTAGTGGTGGTGGTGGTGGTGGTGATAGTGGTGTTAGTGGTGGTGGTGGTGGTGATAGTGGTGGTGGTGTGATTGGTGGTGGTGTTAGTGGTAGTGGTGGTGGTGGTGTTAGTGGTGGTGGGGGGGGGGGGGTACTGGTGCTGGTGTTAGTGATGGAATCACAGAATATAGTATAATAAAGACTATGTTTAGTGCAGCACTATTTAAAAAGACTATTAAAACATAATAATTTTGAGTTAAGATCAATATTACGGCAACACCTTTCCTGCTAATATCCATAAAACATACAGGGACCTCGCTTTTCCTCATGTCGCTGTACCCAATTTATTCTTTACTTAATGACATCAAGATCCTCTTGTAAAATATCAATACCATACTCCTTCTCATATAGGCCAACAGTGGGCTTCATAAATAATTTTTTTTTTAATAGTACTGTATATTACATTTAATAAGAAGGTTATGCAATTTCATTAATCTTTTTTAAAAAACCTTGCTTGAGTCAGGGACGCTACATGTTTAAAAAATAATTGATTACATCTCTCTGCTGTTAACCCGGGAACTGCCGGAAGACTCTTAAGAGTTCCCCCGGCGGACTGCGGGAAGACTCTTAAGAGTCAGAGAAAAAAAATCATCTTTAAACATCGAAAAAAAATATATATATTTTTATTTTTGTATTTATTTATTTTGTTTTGCCCCTGGGCCATGAAAAATATAACTCCTCTACCTCCCCTCCTTCCCCACTTTCCTCCCCTCCTTCAGTTATCACCTATTTTCCCTGTTATTCCCTTATTCTGAGGTATATTTTCGTGCTAACATTAGCGAGTTGCAAGCAGGGCATTGTCATCACTGTTAGCAAGCGAGTGCAAGAGAGAGAGAGAGAGAGTATCGATCGACTGTGTCTCAGTGGCCTTGGGGGAAATTGGCGGGAAAGCAGGTTGCCTCACCCATACATTATATAACTCGCGGCCTGTATCTCCGATTTTGACCATCCAAACGCTGTTTTCACTCGTTTTATTGTTGTTTCAGCTTAATACCTTTATAATCAACCCATAATAGGTGCGTATGGATAAGTATTAATGCTATTTATGGTAAAATGAATATTTTAGTGATGGAAACAGCTCAACTACGTCAGCACAGGCAGACGTTTCTAATTACCCCCATGCGCACTTCTTAGGTTAAGTGGTTGCTGGCATAAGATGGAACATCACATTCAATGCATTGCTATATGCAGTTTCAAAGGTTTTGAAATTTCGTGATTTAAAAGTTGTATGGTGGTTCCAGAGAGAAAGACAATAATCTGAGCAACAATAATAATAAAACAAAA
>JBAKBP010032985.1:15000-22448 GCA_037953745.1 Lithodes maja
AAGTGTGTGTGCGTGTGTGTATTAGAATATAATTTATGTATGTATTTGCTTGAGTTTGTTTATGTATATGTGTATATATGTATATATGTATGTGCAGTATATGTGTATGTGCGTATATGTGTATGTATGTATGCGTTATTTATGTATATATATATATGTGTCTATAGTGTATACTGTTTGTGGTTCGAGCCCGGCTGAGAGTATCAGGTAGGATAAGAGAAGAGCATACAAGCATGTAATGTGCATATATTTATGTATATGTATGTCTGTGTGTATGTGCTGTCAATGGTTCGAGCCCGGTTGAGAATATAAGGTATATAATATATATATGTACTGTACGTGTATTTATATGGTCATATGCACATATGTATGTAAGTATACGTACATATGAGCGAGAACATATTGCTCACTAGCGCAACTTTATAAATCTATGCATAAGCATTATCTATTATTAAGTGTTCGCGTATCTTCATCCATGTATTTCCACCCTTAACAATAGAACGCCCAGCTCTTCCATATTTCGCCTTCTGTCACACACACACACACACACACACACACACACACACACACACACACACACACACACACACACACACACCTACCGAGGATTAACCTCCCATTGTAGTACCTGCACCCTTCCATCTGCACCTGCACCTGCACCTCTTCCATATTTCGCCTTCTGTCACACACACACACACACATACACACACACACACACCTACCCTCCGAGGATTAACCTCCCATTGTAGTACCTGCACCCTTCCATCTGCACCTGCACCTGCACCTCTTCCATATTTCGCCTTCTGTCACACACCCACACACCACACACACACACACACACACACACACACACACACACACACACACACACACACACACACCTACACTACCGAGGATTAACCTCCCATTGTAGTACCTGCACCCTCTTCTTTACCCTAACCATACCAAAACAGTTTCTGTATGTATGTATGTTTGTGTGCATACGTGAGCGTTTGTGTTGTTCTGTATATGAGTAAGTAAATAAAAGTGTATATTATGTACTGTATATCACTTACTCTCATGGTTATTTTATGATAATTTGTATTCTGCACATGCATCATTATTGTATTTATTTATTTTGTTTGTAAACTAAGCTTATCATCCTCATATCTGTACATCTCATGTTCATCCACTAAATTGTAAAATGTGTATTTTCAGCTCATGAGGCTGCCATTCTTTAATAAACCGTTTATTATTATTATTATTATTATTATTATTAGTATTACATACACACACACACACACACACACACACACACACACACACACACACACACATTTGAAAAGAGTTGAAATTAATATAGATATATGAAAAATATAGAGATAGAGTCAAACACCCACCCCAAGGCAAAATAGAGAGGCGGATGGACTTCATCAAGCCACAGCCATTCGCCATAATCGGTTTTCTGTTATAACTGTGGCAAACCGGCTATCTCTATAATACCTGGTATAGAGTGTTTGCCCCCTAAAAGAAAAAGTAGTATAGTACTAATGAAATAGTCAAAATCAGGGGGTTGATAAATTCGGGAAGTCAATTTTGTAGTCAGAAGTAGAGTAGACAAAATCAGTTAGTTTAAATTGGGGAATTCACATTTTGTTGTCGGATATCGAAGAAGAAATCCCTTAACTACGTTAAAAAGTACTGAAACATATTTAGCATGAGATAAAGTGAGGTTGAGCTCTGGGAGGCAGGTAAACTGGTCGAGAACCTTCCGCCACCACCCTATTTATACCATATCATATCTGCCCCATCCAATTATAAAATCGGTGACATCGCAGGTGGGATTACAGGGGAACGTATGTGCTGTGCGACAACCGTCCATCATTCGACATGTTTGCATAACATTCTCAGTCTAATTGCACCAGTAGTCTTGCATGCGCACCATTATTGCAGCGGTATCGCAATTGTCAATAATACCTTTCGCATAATTCGTTCTTATCGCTGTCAAATTGTCTTCAGACTTTCGCTAATGTCTCCTCACATTCGATGTTCTCGCACGATACTCGCATACTCTCTCACGGATACCGCGTTCTTCGCTTACAAAATCACATTGATTCGGCGCCGAAAACGGCGAGTTTTGGACATAGACAAAAAAAACTGTCGCATCGCATTCGAAGTCGCCGAGTCGCACAGTGGGATCCCTGCTTTAGTCTAAACTCATTATCCTTATGGACTTTAAAATTGTAAAATATATTTTAAAATGCCCAAGATATTTGTACGAATCAACCACTTGTAAAGTGTCATTGCTTATGTTAATATTTTCATTAATGAAAGTGTTATTATGTCTGAAGCGCATGCATTTTGTTTTATCCTTGTTAATAGTAAGTTTATGATTTGTTATTTCAGTACAAATTTGTTGATAGAGTAGCTTCATATCAGTGACTGACCCAGCAAGGAGCACTAAATCATCAGCGTAAGCCAGAATATTTGCTCTTGTTATACCAACATTGCATCCTATTTTCATGTCTGCAAAACTATTGATGATATCATTCATATAAAAATTAAATAGAAAAGTAGATAATACACCCCCTTGTCTGTTACGACCGGGCACTCGGGTACACTAGGGCTCTTACACAGGACTCGAGTATGGCTCGCTGCCACAACGGAAACACACGATCCCAACCCCAGAGTACTGCCAGCCGAACAAAAAACGCCACTACCCTCCAGAGTTCTATCTGCTATAACGGGGTATACAAGAACTCGGTACTAGCGTTTCACACAACAGACTAATAACAAGACGGGAGTTATCTAGTCTGGTCAACAATCAAACAAAGAAGAAAGTACTACAACACTAAAGAATAGTGTTGGCCGAAGCCGAAGTAATCCACCCTTGAACTAAGAACTTAAGAAGTCCTCCACCCTCTACTTCGGATCGGCACTATTACGTTACGTTAAACAATAGTCCTCGAGCATCAAGCAAGGAATCTTCTGATAAGTTAGATGCTTCTCGAATACTCATAAGAAGTAAGTATCGGATTTTGAACAGCAATTTAATGAATAACTCACTGGTAATTAAAGGCTTTAAATTGACATAAGAAGAATTATAAGAATAAGCAATAGGATATGGCAAACATTAAGAAGAAGTACTCCGACAATGCACTGGCAATAGCCTACTAAGATTGTGCTCGTGGGCCACTAATCTCTGAAGTAGCTAAGCGTGCCACACATGAAATCAATAGTGCTTAAACAATAATATACATAAGGAGAAGCTTCAATACTATGCTGTATCTGCTGGTCGAGCAAAGTCTAGCTGGGATATCTAAGGTTAGGAAACAATGGCTGAGCAAGCGGCTCGTAGCCTAGCGAGGTCCTTAAGACTGTGCGGCCAAATTACGGTAATTGACGGGATGCTCTCTTGAGAGATCCAGATCACTGTATCTGGTTCTCTCCTGGCGATCCTCTCAAAGTCAAGCAAATGAGATAGCACAGTGTTGGGTGGCACAGGCAAAAGCCCTCACTCGCAACACAGTGCTAAACTCCCACGGTACACAGTCAGAAAGACCACCTAGGCGTTCCACGTCTCCGTTGCAATTGTACTGGTTCAACCGCAACCTAGTACTCATAGGAAATCACAACTCAGAAACCCTATCCCAGTCTAGCATTGCCTAAACCAGCAGAAAACAGGAACATGAATAATCGCACACAGGGAAATGCATATACGAGTGCAACAAACATCAATCAATCCTATTCTAGTTAACCCTTCCAAAAATAGGCTATCTAACAGGCACTTATCTCGTGAGAACTCAAGCGATAATACTTTGGCTGACTAAATCTGCACCAAAGGGGTCATGGAGGTTAAACAGGGACGAGAAGAGAAGAAGATAGGCTGTTCAGAGAGTAGAGAAAGTTCACATCAGTCGGAAGAATATGGATAGTTGCAAGGGATATGAGAGGTCGCTTTGCCTGATGAGTTCTGAAGAAATGGTGGCAAGAACCTCTCTTTTTATACTCGGCCCTCTAGCGGCATATCTCAAACTACTTAAGGACCGCCCCACTGGCAATCATGACGTCATATTCTCTCTCAATCTGGGATCGACAAAGAACTTCCCACGCGCTGAAAGGGAGGAAGGGAGGAGGGAGGAGGGAATTAGGCCTATCTGCCCGCGTGGCGCACTCACTGGTCCCCGTTACGTAATATCTCTCTCTCTCTCCTCTCATCATTACATATAAGTCCCACACACAATACTTATAACTAATGATATAAAATAGAACTCGTTGACTCAGATGAAAACAAAATACATATTTATAATACTTATAGTACAACGGCTCACATAAACTAAGTTAGGAAACTCTACACAGACTACAGCCAAAGTTCCTGCCCTGACGATCCTAGCAAGAGTGGGGCCTGACTGGGCGTTCTGTACAGCATGCTCATACTCGACATGCGTCACACCTCCCCCAAGATTTTACTTGCTCAACCCTGAGCTAAAATCTGATATACAGAACCCCATCAAACCCTCACACCCAGCGACCGCATGGCACTAAAACAACGCTGAGTTTATCACTAAAACACATCTTATATAAAAAAAAAATTCACATTTCATAACTCCTCCCAACAATAGTAAAAGACATAATATCATGCTCCCAGAGCGAGCTTACAGCAGCTCAGCCGTTTGATAGTTCGTGGACTACTCAAACCTTATAGGCTATGACAAACTTATACAATTATCTATATCAAAAAGAAAGAGTTTTTATATGATTTTTATATTTTAATATGTTTTTTTCCGGCTGCACTATAAGGGCAGCCTATTTTCTTCTATACCAAACGCTCAACAATCCTGCTTTACGACCCAATACGCTGGGCTACAACCGCGAGCCAACAAGCACCAAGCGCAAAATACTACTCAAACCAAAGCAGGAGGCTACCCGTGTGTCAATCTCTTCGGGATCATACACCTGTGATAGCCTACGACTGATCATCTACCCTCGATAAACAATCCGCAATCACATTGTCACATCCCGCAATATGCCGGATGTCCAGGTTATACTCCTGCAACATCAATGACCACCGGGTCAGTCTCATATTGCGATTGTGAAATTGATTTAGGAATCTCAAAGGGTGATGATCAGTGTAGATAACCACGACTGGGCCATAGGCTGGAACATACACCTCGAAGTGCCTGAGTGACAGCACAATCGCCAGTAATTCCTTTTCTATTGTAGAATAGTTCTTTTGTGCAGCATTGAACTTCTTAGAAAAGAAACTTACTGGGTGTTCCACACCTTCATTGTCTGTCTGTAGCAAGACGGCACCAGCCCCTACACCACTAGCATCTGTTGCCAGCTGAAAAGGCCTGTTAAAGTCTGGGGCCCTGAGTATCGGGTGAGTACACAGCAAATGCTTCACTAAATTAAAAGCCTTTTCACACTCAGGCGCCCACAAAAACTTTTTGTCTTTAGATAACAAATCTGTGAGAGGTGCCAACACCGTAGAGTAACCTTTTATAAAGCGTCTGTAGTAGCCTATCATACCCAAGAATCTCATGATCTGCTTCTTGGTGGTTGGGTGCGGAAATTTATTGATAGCCTGTACCTTGTTCTGAGGAGGGCACACCTGTCCCCTTCCCACTACAAACCCAAGGTACTGCACAGTGGCTTTTACGAAGTCACACTTTGCCAAATTTACTACCAGACTTGCTTCACTAAGTTTCCGGAACAAGGTCTCCAGGTGCTCACAATGGCTCTCAAAGTCGTCATCATAAATGATTACATCGTCCAAGTATACGGTGCAATTTGGAATGTCCTTGACAATTTCATTCATCAGGTTCTGAAACGTTGCTGGTGCATTCTTAAGTCCGTAGGGCATAACATTACACCGGTAAGTACTCCCGTCCACCACAAAACCACATACCTCTTTAGCGCGCTCGGACAAAGGTACTTGCCAGTAACCTTTTACTAAATTAACTTTAGACAAAAACCGAGCATTACCAATTTTATCAACACTATCATCAACCCGAGGAAGAGGATATGGGTTAGTTGGAGTCAAACCGTTTAGCCTACGGAAATCAATACAGAAGCGTACCTTGCCATCTGGTTTAGGCTGCAGTGTTACGGGGGAAGTCCATTTAACGGTACCTTTCTCTATCAACCCTCTACCGAGCATATACTCCAACTCATCCCTCAGAGCGGGTAGTTTTATGGGGGGCACACGGTATGGGATTGACTTAAAGGGTAGATGGTGCCCCACGTCAACATCATGCATAGCCTGAGTAGTGAGGCCTGGATGTTCAGCGAATACAGTGGGGTATAAACCGAGCAACTGACGGATAGCTTCAAATTGCGGCTCAGGCAAATGGGCTATAGCCTCGTCAGCCCTTAGGCTCGAGTTCCCCGCCCACTGATCCGCTGAAACATGGTGATCCCAGCTATCCTCCTCTGAAGCTTGACTGTCCCCCTCTCCTTCTCCACCACGGCCGCAACAAGCCAACACAGGGACAGTGAGAGGCTCAGAGGGGCGCCTCACATACTCTTTTATCAGGTTCACGTGACATAACTGATTCTTCTTCCTCCTGTCTGGAGTGGCAACAAGGTAATCTAGGTCCGAAATTTTCTCCACAATTTTATAGGGTCCAGTATACTTCGCCGACAAGGGGTTACCCACCAAAGGCAACAAAATCAACACCTCCTGTCCCACAATGAACTCCCGGAGCTTCACTTTGCGATCATACCTGTCCTTCATTAAAGCTTGTGACCCTGTTAAATTCCGACCTGCCATCTCCAGACTCTTAAGCATGCGCTCACGGCTTTCAAACACATACTTCAACAAGGAACAAGGCGGCACAGTTCCTTCCCAAATTTCCCGCAGCATATTAAGGGGGCCCCTGACTCGGTGTCCAAAAATCAGCTCGTTTGGACTAAATCCCAGGCTCTCACCAGGCACTTCCCGAGCAGCAAACAGTACATACGGCAATCCAAGATCCCAATCTCTTCCGTTATCAGCACAATAACACCTGAGCATGCTTTTAAGGGTGGCATGCCACCGCTCAAGCACCCCTTGGCTCTCAGGGTGATACGCTGACGATACCACCGCCCGTATTCCATGCTGTTGCATTGTTTGCTTAAAGAGATTGGAGGTGAAATTGGACCCCTGATCAGACTGAATCTCCTCCGGGTACCCGTACCTTGAAAAGTACCACAACAAGTTACTGACTACCGTCTTAGCCATGCCGTTTTTCATGGGGTATGCATCGGGGTATCTAGTGGCAACATCCATGATGGTTAACAAAAATTTATTACCAGCCTTTGTGGGAGGGAGGGGACCAACCATGTCAACAACAATCTTACTAAAAGGTGGCCCAATTACAGGAATAGGGTGCAACGGAGCTTTAGGAATAACTTGGTTTGGTTTCCCGACCCGTTGACAAATATCACATGAGTTTATCCAGGACTGCACATGAGACTTCATCCCC
>JBAKBP010032986.1:0-22447 GCA_037953745.1 Lithodes maja
ATGTGTCGGGAGGGAGTGAGAATGTGGAGAAGAGGGGAACAATAAGCATGACAGTGGGGACTAAAGTAAAGAAAGAGGGTGTGTATAAGAAACCTGCTCAGATTCTATGTAAGCTATGTAACTACAAACATAAATGGAGTTTCTGCATAAAATACCCAACAAATGAGACAAAACTAGCACAGGCGAAAAGATTGAAGCTATGTGTAGGTTGTCTAAGTGGGGAACATGGTAAGCAGGGACAATGTACTGCTACATACTTAAGGCCCTGTCGGCACTGCAAAGGACATCACTTTGATAAGTTGTGTCCTACAGCGGATAAAGTCAAAGACGTCAAAAATGAGGGTACTACAACTGTGACACTAGGTAGCACGCAAGACACCACTATATTGCCCACAATACAGATTCCCATGGAAGGTAATGACATTAACAAAGTTTGTCGGGTACTTCTAGATCAAGGATCTCAACGTTCCTTTATAAAGAGGTCCGTACTAGTGGGATTGAAGCACCGAATCGTAGGGGCTGAGACTCTTCGATTACAGGGCTTCACAGGGGTTACTGATAAACAAGACTACGAGATAGCGAAGATTTCATATTTCTATCGTAAAAACCGGTACTTTATGACTTGTATCGTAGTAGACACCCTACCAGAATATGTATCTGTGGGTGTGAAGAAGGTGGAACACGCATTACGTAGCAAAGGGGTTAACTTGTCAGATCCCATGGGAAATCAGAGTGAGGTGCATGTTCTACTTGGTGTAGATCATTATTATGAAGTAGTATACCCTGGATTTAAAAAGATGTGTGGTGTAGTTTTAATCCCCACTAAATTTGGATACTGCATGAGCGGAAAGGTGCATACTACACAGTCAAAGGTCCTGGTCGACACGGTCTCGATATATAGTCAATGTAACCGCGGCAGAGGAGTTGGGAAGAGAGGATTCCCAACCTAGTGACCCTAAGATGGCTGCCGAGTTCGACCTGGAACGACTGTGGAGATTGGATCACATAGGCATTAATCCTATGGAGACTGATTATGACTCGGAAGTTGCGCTACAAAGGTTTGACGAGTCTGTGTGCTACTGTGCCTCAGACAAGCAATATAAAGTTAGTTTACCCTGGAAGAACAGTGAGATAAGCCTGCCTACCAACTATGGTTTGGCATTAGGTCGCTTGCGCGCATTGCAGCGGAAATTGTCTAACGAACCGAGCACGCGCCAGGCGTATGACGATGTATTTCGGAGTTATGAGGATAGGGGCTTTATAGAGAGAGTCGATGTCAGGGAACCGTGTAAGAAGGGTAGGGTTCACTATCTGGCCCATCATGGGGTAAAGAAAGACAGCGTCACCACACCAATACGGGTGGTGTATGACTGTTCTGCCCACCAAGGACAACAACCCAGTCTAAATGACTGCCTGTTGACAGGTCCGTCCATGGTGTCGGACCTGTCCCAACATCTATTGCGGTTTAGGCTGGGGAAGTACGCCTATACCAGTGACATCGAGAAGGCATTCTTGATGGTCAAGCTAAAGGAGGAAGATAGAGATATTACCCGCTTTCTTTGCTTCGGCGACATTAGCGACTCTGAAAGTCCCATCATAATATACCGTTTTCGGGTTGTACTCTTTGGGGCCACTTGCTCGCAGTTTTTGTTAAATGCCACAATCAGAAAACATCTAGCTGACACTCATGAGGACACAAGTAAACTATCTCGCGGATTATACATTGACAATTTGCAGGGTACTAGCGATAGTCAAAATGATTTGTTATATGCATACTGGCAAGCACGCAGATTGTTTGCGGATGCACATCTATTTCTCCGCGAGTGGGTTACTAATAGTGAAGATCTTCAGAGTTTAATACAGGTGGATGGTACGGCATCTCTTAACCAGGAAAAGTCCAGAAATTTGGGGATGATCTGGCAACCTAAACATGACATACTAACTTTTCAAACAAGGTCTTTCGCTCAGCAGACAGGAGCGCACACAAAAAGAAGTCTGTTGAGCAAAGTTGCGCAATTTTTTGATCCTTTGGGTCTAGCATTACCTGTTACCATAAGAGCTAGGATTCTAATGCAGGAAGTTTGGAGACGTAAAATAGGATGGGATGACAGTTTGCCTGAGGACCTGAATGACCAAGGGACATTGTTGTTGAATGAATATGCCATCCTATGTACTAAACCTATACCTCGTAAAGTGGCGGCGTTCGGTGACGTTACGTTACACACGTTTTGCGATGCTAGCGCCACGGCATACGGGGTAGCCATATATGTTGTTACTTCATTTGGGGCACATTTAGTTACAGCCCGGGCCAAGGTAGCCCCGGTTAAAAAGTTAACTATCCCTAAAATGGAATTGACTGCCATGCTGCTATTAGCACGTCTGGTGCAACATGTACGCGCAGCATACGAGAGCGAATTAAATATTGAAATCGTTCATGTATGGTGCGATAGTCAGGTCGCACTCAACTGGATACATAGCAAGAAGTTTCTGCCAGTTTATGTGCGGAATAGGGTAGATGAGATTAGAGCCCTTTTGCCAGACGTTGCTTATCATTATGTAAATACAAAAGAAAACCCTAGTGATCTCATAACTAGGGGTATAACGGCTAGCCAGTTAATGAAGTCCGAATTGTGGTGGCATGGTCCAAAGTGGCTGCTCCATGAAAGTGAATGGACGATATGGCATGCTGTTGGTGAGGGACTTCTGCCACTGGAAACAGTGGCAGTTACAGCCCAACCAAATGAGCCACCGGGTCCTATCATGAAGTGGGCAAGATTCGGTGACTATAATAAACTAGTCAGAGTTGTAGCTTGGGTGTTGCGATATGTATCCAATCTCAAGCTTAAAGTAACGGGCCAACTCTGCAACAGGGGTCACAACATTGATGCTCGTGAATTTAAAGCAGCTGAAGTAACTTTGATCAAATGGGTTCAAGTAGAAACCTTTTCCAATGAATTAGAATCCTTGAAAGGCTCGAATAAGACATTAATGCCTAATATAGTGCGTCAACTAAGGTTGCACCTAGACAATGGCCTCATCAGGTGTGAGGGTCGCCTGAAGTGGTCGGGTGTACCAGACGGCACAAACCGACCTATACTTATGCCAACAAGACATCACGTTACTGATCTATTGATCATACGTGCACATAGGGAAGTAAAACACTACGGGGTATGTCATATTATATCAAATTTACGTCTCACATGGTGGATACCCAGAGTTCGACGCGTAGCTAGACGCGTAGTGAGAAAGTGTGTAATATGCCAGAGACTAAAGGGTAAACCATATGCAACTGGACCAGCTCCACCTCTACCGGAATGCCGTGTAAAGCACGTAGAACCTTTCCAAGCGGTAGGATTAGATTACACAGGGGCATTGAAGACGAGGGAGCATGAGAAGGTTTATATATTATTGTTTACCTGTGCGACGTCTCAAGCGGTACACCTAGAACTATGTGATAATATGTCTAGCGAAGAATTTATGCTGGCGTTCAGACGGTTTTGTGCCCGTCGTTCATTCCCTCAACTCATTCTTAGCGACAATGCTCCCACTTATGTCCAAGCATCAAAATATCTAAAGGATATGAGTAGTGATCCTACTGTTATCACTTTTTTGGGAGAGAAGAAGTGCGAATGGAGGTTCATTCCAGTTAAGGCACCTTGGTTTGGTGGAATGTGGGAACGATGTTTCGGCATAGTAAAGTCAGGACTAAGAGCGGTTGTAGGACGTGCTCTATTAAAGAAAAGTGAGTTGACGACAGTCCTCACAGAGATAGAGGCAGTCGTGAATGATCGCCCGCTTACATTTGTGTACACCGACCTGCAAGAACCACTACCATTAACGCCAGCTCACTTGCTATATGGAAAACCATTGACTGCGTTTCCATCTGATTTTCAGTCCATAGTAGAGTTAGAGGATCCCTCGTTGTACTCTGAGGTAGCGGTGTCTAAGAGATACCAGTATATATCCAGGATAATCGAGGATTTTAGGAAACGGTGGATTAGTGAATATCTGCTAGCATTGAGGGAAAGGAGTGTTACTCCCTCTGGTAGACCAACGGCACCTACAGTTGGTGAAGTTGTTTTAATTAAAGAAGATAGTCCTCGTTTATACTGGAAATTAGGCCGCGTATTGGAAGTATACAAGGGGGCAGACTCTGTAGAGCGGGTGGCGCTATTGAAGACAGCCACTGGAACTACTGTTCGTCCTATCGCACGTTTGTACGCTTTGGAGCTCGATTCCGCATTGCAATCTGAGGCTCCACCTGTTATTGCTGGGTCCGAGGATTCTCAAAGGAACGACTCACCTCTTCCTGATGGTGATCATGCTCGGACCGGGACGCGTCCCAGACGCGCTGCTGCTGGCGCCGTCGACTTGTGGCGTCAGAAGATAGCCTCTGGGCAACTTTAGGTTTAAGGTGGGGTTCAGGTCTTTTTTGTGGGGGGAGTGTATCGTATAAATACGATAGAATATGACTCTTTTGTGATCTCATATGTCTCTGTGACGTCACGATCTCTCCTACAGCACGACGTAGGACGAGTAGATCGTATATTATAAGATTGTAAATAAGTTAAGTTATAAAAGGCCTAATATGCTATTAAGCAATATTGCCATGGTCTTATGTAGTATATATGAATTTATCGTATATATTAATATAATTTATCGTATAGAGCAACCTAAATGCGGTACGATAATTTGGGCTCCTGGCGGTTTGCCAAGGCAGCAAGGTGTGCTTTGGAGGTACGCCATAGCCTTCACGAACACCAACCAGTTAACATCTAATTTTCCGCCCTCAGTTGATCGTGCTTTTGTGCCTGTAATCACAATACACATACAGCAATACACACAGCTACACCATCACGACGCTCTCATCGACATCATGACTGACTGATAGATAAGCATATTATTCATGTCCATTCCCATGTAATCATTTATTCTTTCTTTAACTTGACTCGGGTCTTGGGACCGAAGTCTCGTTCCCCATTGTCCACCACCATATTGGGTAAAACGTTCTCCCTTGCCTCATTGCCACGTGGAACTATTGGTGAGTTAATTCCTGGCTAATATTAACCCTTATAACCTTACCCTATATATACATTTATTATGTGAGACCTTTGGATATAAATTAGCTTGTTTCAGATTGAATTCAATTTAGATATAGAGTAGTTTTCATTTAGATTGATTTTATTTGATTCATTATAGCTTAGTAATATTTAACTTCCATTGATAGTTTACCACAGAAATTATTATTGGCGGACGATGAAAAAGGATATAGATAGATATATTGACTGTTGTTCTACATGTACCACTATTAAACCTAAGTTGAGCCCGGATGTGAAAATCAGGGAATATCCGATTCCGGCGTATCCTTTCGATGTGGTTGCTATAGATTTATTGAAACTTCCACTGACTGACGCCGGAAGTCAATACATTATGCTCACTATTTGTCACTTTTCCCGGTATGTCGTGTTATCAGTGTTGCAGGATAAAGAGGCGAAATCGGTCGCTAATAAATTTTTAGCGGACGTCGTGTGTAAATTTGGTTGTCCTAATACAATTATAACTGATTAATGGTACAGAATTTTGTAATTCTAGTATGACGAAACTATGCGATGAATATAATATAAATCATGTTACTGTTTGTCCTCATTCACCTCAGTCTAATGGCTTGGCGGAACGCGCTAATCAATCTCTTATCCGTGCTCTTCGCGGCTTATTATTAGATCGTGATACGAGTACATGGGATTCAGTTTTGCACTTTGCAGAATCAACACTAAATTGTTCGATAAATTCCTCAATTGAGGATTCGCCTTATTTTATTGTTTTTGGTAGAGACATGAGACTTCCTCATAATTCGCTAGTTCAGTCTAATTCTCCTGTTTATAACTGCGATGATTACGTGCTGTATCACTTGAATAATTTTCGGTCTATTTATAAGACATTACGCAGTTCTCTTTCGAAATCAAAGGAAGACATGATGGACGTAGCAAATAAACGTAAGAGGGATGTTAATATTGTTGTAGGGGATCTTGTTTATTTGAGGGAATTTTACGCCAAAGATAAATTACAACCTGTTTTCGAGGGTCCTTACCGCGTAATTTCAGTCGACAGGAATAGTACTGTTATAAAACACTTAGAAAAGGGCGTTGAGAAAAGGGCTCACATGAATCATTTGAAACGTGTTATACGCAATTTACCTGGTTATGAAGATATTTCTGTTGAGCACAAACCGATGAGTCCGAGGAATGTTAGGGGACGTAAACGGCCTACAAAGACAACGGGTGCTCATAAATATAATTTAAGATCGAGTATAATGTTGCTTTTGTTAAAGAGGGAGGTAATTTTGTTGCTCAATGGTGGGTAGACAGTTTGGGAATGAATTTGGATTCATTTTACATGTAAATTTTTAGTCATAATTTTGTTTTCGGTTCCTCAGATGGGTGTCGTAGGAAGGATTGTAGGGTGTGTCTTGGTATTATGGATACCGGGATATTATATCTACTATTTTGGGGAAGAATTTTGAATGTTATATGCATGCTTTAGTTCACGCGGAGAACGGACTAGTGACATCTGACTTACTTTCCTTGGCTGACTTATACAAGTTGCTGAAATTGGCAAAGAGGGAATTTGATTTGGTACCGTTGGTGGTTCACTCAGAATTAGAGTCTTATTACCCTTTCCTGGAGGTGTACGTGAGTCACGGTAAATTTCTTATTTTGATTCCTTTTGCTTCTGACATGAGTTTGTCTTGGGTTGAAATTGTACCTTTTCCAGTAAAATTTCATAATTCCTTGCTCACTATTAATTTTCCTGCCGAGATTTTGCTAGTTTCGAAAGGGTAGTATACGGATGAATACTATTCGTTATTGAGTTCCTCCACTGTTCATGTGTGGTGTCACACGGCTCTCAGCTTGTTTACTATTTGTCCAGCGTCTGCCGTTCCTTTACTGCCAATGAAGTCTAACAAATGCGTTCAAGCTATTATTGGCAATGCCGATATCCTGGATAACTGTAATTTCACTCCGGTTCAATTTCACCCATTTTTCCATGTTCACGTAATTAATACTAATTTTCTTTATTTTGTGACTGCTTCAGAACTACTGATTACTTGCCCGGACCGTGCACCCTTTCATAAATCATGTATTGGTCAAGTTTATGTAAGGGACTCGTGTCTGTTGGTTTCGTCACATCCTACTCTTTACCCATCATTCACTCACATGCTTTCGTTCACAGAACATGATATTCTGTTTGCTAGCATTCCGTCTGAAGTATTCATTACAAACAACTTTTCATTTCCCAAGATAATTTCGCGTGAGATTGACACTTTGGAGCTGATTAACACATCCATGGATACGTTGTCGTTCATGCATTTCGTTCGCCCTGAGTACATCTACCCTCTGCCACTGTTCACTGGTCTTGTCGTGCTTATTTTCATTATCATTTTCCTTGTAATTTCCAGGAACATTGAGGGTAGGTTGACAAGGATTGAGATTATCCAAAATGTTAGACCATAAATTGTTTTCATTATGTGTAAGGCAATAGAGGCTTGTAAACAGACCTGTGGCATTTTTGTTGGTACGATTCCGAGTTTAACTTACCTTGCATACATTTTATTTGTATATTGGAATTGTTCTTTTTCAGATTTTCTATTTTCAGCATTTGTTTTTAATATATTCTATGTAAATTTTGTTGTGTATACTGTATATCTATTTTGCAAATTGTATTTGTTATTTGCATATTACATATTATTTGATTGGTTTAATTTTCTTTCCTTGGTATTCCGTGTCGAAAACCAGAATTCAAAGTTATTACCCATCTCTTTCTTTTCCTTAGTATAAGCTTCAACGTAGTGTTTATCTATTATTGAAAATTAGTTGCACTCTACATCTACAAATTCATCACAGTGTTATCAATGTTGAAATCTAGTATTATAACTCTTGAAACACGAGTTATCAATTTTAATTTAAGTATTCACTTGGACTATACCCTACTATTTATTGTATTCATATTTCAGAACCACTAATGACTGGATACATTTTTCGATCAAAGACATTGACGAAGTGGTGTAGTAATTGGTGGATCCTATCGAAAGGATGATAAACTTTCTCTACATTGCTTCAGTTATGTTCGATTTGCTCTTATGTCTTTGTTGTTTGGGGTATGGGTCCACTTATATGTATATATATAATCTCTTTATAATGTTCTTATGTACATTTTTCTTCCAGAGTTTCTTAATTTTAAATTCCCTTTTATATAGTAAATTTACAAACTTCAAATAATTTTACAAAAACAAAAGAAAAACAAAACAAAAAAATCACAAAACCTAAAAATGTATTCTTGATACTATAATCACTTTCTATTATATTTTGTTTGGGGGTAATTTCAGTGGAAGAAATTATGTCTCTTATCTTTAAGGGGTTAGATACTCCAATATATCCAACTATTACTCCATGAATTACTTAACTCCTTGCGACATATATGACGCGATCGCGTCATATGGAACTTATAACCAAAAACTCATATGACGCGATTGCGTCATATGGACTTATCTCCATGCCTCTCCAATAAGTTTATGACGCGATTTTGCGTCATATGAGCTCAGTAAGTCCGATATGTTAGCTTACGATAAAACCGTTGGTGGCAACCTCAGCCTCCTCCGATAATTCTAACGGCCGCAGTGTTGTTGTGAGTGTTGTGTTGTGTTGTGTTGTGTTGCGAGGCAGTGGCAATGATCCCGGGGCTCCCGCCTCCTCGGACTTATTGGAACATAATATGTCTGAAATTTAAACACTAGAATACATATGTAAAGTATATCTCACTATTATAACCTTAATGGTTCCCGGACAACTGAACCAGTGACAACTGAACCAGTGACAATTGAACCAGTGAACAACTGAACCAGTGGACAAATGAACCAGTGGACAACTGAACCAGTGGACAACTGAACCAGTGGACAAATGAACCAGTGGACAACTGAACCAGTGGACAACTGAACCAGTGGACAATTGAACCAGTGAACAACTGAACCAGTGACAACTGAACCTGTGACAACTGAACCAGTGACAATTGAACCAGTGACAACTGAACCAGTGGAAAACGGTTACAAATTTATTGAGAAACATTCATTAACCGCATTCATAAATCTAAGCAAATAGTTACAATGAAATATTAACAGACGTCCAGGTGCTGAAGGGGTTAACTATTATTATTATTGTTCCACAACTGTACCAATGGATATAAAATATGAACCAGTGGACACTTAAAATAATATTTCTAGTCATAATATATTTATTTTCATCATTGCGAATTGAAGAGTAAAATAGTATAATATAGAAACATGTACCAATGGATATAAAATGTGAGCCAGTGAACAACAGTTATACATTTATTTATATTCATATTCTTTATATTTGTTCTTGTGAATGACATAGTAAAAGAGCTTAAATATTTATAATATTTCTAGTCATAATATATTTATTTTCATCATTGCGAATTGTTATTATTATGTATTATACTGTAGTATAATACAGTGTAAATAATGGCACTATTTAAGGTAGCCCAGTATAAAAGGAAATATAATTGGTGTTGTTCACTCTTCATACACCCTGCTCTTATCACAAGGCAGCAAGAAATCTTCATTGTCGTAATGTCCCTCTATTTTACCCTATCCTTTCCTCCTTCAGAACACTAAGAATGTATGGCGATAACTCAATTTCCATAGTGTTCATGCTAAACACGGCATTACGAGCATAATCAAGTAAAAACCGATTCAATCGCATAGAGTTTAACTTGTTTATTTACGCGGGACGACGGCCACTGATGCGCGCGCTGTCTGGTGGAGAAATTGGAACTAATCCTGTGCACACTATGAATTGATGATGATGATAGTAGTGAGATGATAATGAGAGTAGTAGTGGTTATGGTGATAGTAGCAGTGATGATGAGGATAGTATTTGTTATAACAGGGTTTTTACCAGGTATTGAGATTGGATTTGGTAGGTTCTACTTAACTGGAGAAGTCAAAGATCACACAACACATGCATAGAAGATAAATAGAGGATACATATAACACTGAGTAAGTTTATGAACAGTTGTTTTATTAATGTAGCTCTTACTTAAACAGACATGAATAGGTGTACAAGGATTAATAGTAACTATATATATATACAACATAAACTGTCCTAGCACGTTCGAGGATCTGGACGGAGAGCAGGTATGCAATAGGTTTAGTTCGCCTCTTATTTAACTCGATGAACTATTGATTAAATTGTCTAAGTCGTACCACAGGTAGTGCCAGTAAAATATGTATAATACTAGACACTTATGCAATTGACGAGGGTTTCACTATGGACTCGATGATGACGGACTCTACTTTTGTAAAGACACCTGCGCACTGGTGACTATAAATCGGAGTAACTGGTTGTAGACTCTAAAGGTATTTCCACACTTTTGAACACTAATGTGAATCTAGACAGAGTCAATATTTATAGACTCTTATTCGTGAATGCACTATGAGGGTTTTAGGCAGAGTCGATAGTTGTAGACTCTGGCTTCACAATGCCGGTATGAGAATTAAATAGAGTCAATATATGTGGACTTATTTCCTCACTTGCGCACTAGTGGGAATTTAGGCAGAGTCAATACTGAGGAACTCTTATGGGTATTGCACTGGATGAGAATTTGGTAGAGTCACTCTTGACGGACTCTAACTTTATATATATATATATATATCCCTCACCAAGGATGAGCTCTCCAAAAAGGATGAGCTCTCCAAACCACTGACATTACTATTCAATAAATCCTTGCAGTCTGGAACTATGCCTGATCAGTGGAAGCTAGCCAACCTAACACCGATATTAAAAAAAGGCAGCAAATCCCTACCCAGTAACTATCGTCCAATTAGCTTAACCTCAGTTGTATGTAAAATGCTAGAAACGGTCATACGAGACAGACTCGTAAATCACTTAGAGGAAAATAACATACTTAAAGATACTCAACACGGCTTTCGTAAAAAACGTTCCTGTTTAACAAACCTCTTAGACTTCTTCCACGATATCCTCAACCTCTACGATGAGAGTAAAGCTGTAGATATTATATACCTTGATTTTCAAAAGGCCTTTGACAAAGTTCCCCACAAACGTTTACTGCTAAAACTAAAAGCGCATGGAATACAAGACGGTGTGTTGAAATGGATAGAAAATTGGCTCAGCGACAGAAAGCAAAGAGTAGTCATAAACGGTAAGGCATCTAAATGGACCAATGTAAGTAGCGGGGTACCCCAGGGATCGGTACTAGGACCAATTCTCTTTCTAATTTACATCAACGACATAGATGAGGGCCTCACCTGTACAATCTCAAAATTTGCTGACGATACAAAAATTGCAAATAGCGTACTCTCAAAAGAACAAGTTGACGATATGCAACACAATCTAGATAAATTGTCATGTTGGGCCCAAATATGGCAAATGAGTTTCAATGCGGATAAATGTAAAGTACTACATATCGGATACCTAAATGAGAAAGCAAACTATTCGATGAATGGCACTCAGCTTAAGAATGTAAACAGAGAAACCGATCTGGGAGTAACAATATCGAGTAACCTAAAACCGAGTCAACAATGTTCAGAAGTTGTTAAGAAGGCAAACAAAATAATTGGCTTTATAGGCAGGTCATTTGAGCATAAATCCAAAGAAGTTATCCTAACCCTTTACAATTCCTTAGTCCGCCCTCTTCTGGAATACTGCGTTCAATCCTGGTGCCCTTATTACCAAAAAGATATAAACAAGCTAGAACGAGTTCAACGTAGAGTTACCAAAATGATACCTAGCCTAAAGAACAAACCATACGAAGAGCGTCTTAGAGAATTAAATCTATTTCCTTTAACCCAGCGCAGATTAAGAGGTGACTTAATTCAAGTGTTCAAAATCATCAAAGGCATCGACAATATGAACTGTAGTAAGTACTTCACTATCGACCAATCTAATTACACGCGGGGAAACGGTTGCAAAATTATTGGTAAATCTTTTAACTCACACGAATCTAAGAATTTCTTCTTCAATCGAGTTGTCAACTTGTGGAATGGGCTTCCCCGAAACGTTATAGACTGCATCACCGTTGATCCATTTAAACTCCGCCTAGACAAATATCTCGCTTCAAACCCGCGACTGAATGCGTTTGTAAATGAATAACTTTATTTTATCCCCCCCTCAGTTACTAACCCATCTGTCCCCTACTAACTTCCTAATCCTGCCACGGACATTAGTTCCAGGGCAGTAATTCCCTTTCCAATGTTCCCTTACCCACTCTAAACCACTGTTTGGACACTTGATCCTCAGTGTTTTGGAGGACAAGCAACCTAGAAGGGTCATTAGATCTGTTGTTGCTTGATTTCCTTTGTACTCGTTTGTACTGGTATCGCCTTATTTCTAATTTCCAATATGTACTCCTAAGCTAACACTTGGAGCTGGAGTAGTGGTGAGTTGAGGGAACAGCTTGGGCTTTTCTGTATGTCCATTGGGCCGTCCAGATTGGCCTGTCGTGTGGATCAGCTGGGTGAGTTACAGTTGGATGAATGGGTATAGGGTCTTAAATGAAGCTCCTTAAGTTTCATGACACTGGGCACTTCATCGGACTAACTCGAGTAGGTTTAGCATATAGCTAGAGTTACTCGACTATCCTGACCGTTATATTAATAAGTGATGAAGTTCTGTTCAGGTACTCTTGCTGTGGGGTCTTTCATATGATGTCTCAAATGCTGTGGCACAGTGACAACACATCGGGCTAACGCAAGTAGATAATAAGGTCATGACCATTACTATGTTCCTCGATCTGCCAACTGACCGCTGTCAGAGGTTCAAAGAACTCGGGGCGGTGTTTAAACCTTTTAATTACAAATGTCCAACAACATGTCGTTGGACAGATGCACTAATTAAGGACATGTATATGCAGAGTGCCGGTTAAGGTTCCTCGCAGAGCCCTGAACTATTCAAACGACCTTGACATGCCAAGTATCTTTTAATAGTTTGTGGAGATGCGGTTTTAATAATAAGAGTAAGCTCCGGACATGTCCGTAAAGGTGATCGGTCAACTCAACCAGTAGACCATTTCAACCAGTAGCTCTCAACCAGTACCAAATCAACCAATACGGTTAGGTTAGGTTAGGTTAGGTTAGGTTAGTATTATATTTTGGCACTGGTTTGGTTGGTCTTGGTTGATTTGGCACTGGTTGAGAGCTACTGGTTGAAATGGTCAACTGGTTGAGATGACATGGAACCGTCCGTAAAGTATTCTTTTAGTATTAAAGGTGCAGCCTATTGTGGACCTTAATGTTAGTACAATACCATGGTATGTATAACAACAATTCCTCAATAGGAAGTTTTACTCCAGCAGACTTTTCAGGATATTGGGCATGCCTTTTATCCTTACTGGAAAGGGAGGGTAATTTTAGGACTTATCACTACTAATATGTTAGTATTATGAAAGCCCTAGAATTGCTTGCCTTGTTCACGTTTCGTCGGGATAGTGAAGACTTTGGCTGAGATGTCCCGGGGTAGGTATGCGGGGGTCAAAAGGTCATATGTCCGGTCAGGGCGGATCTAAGAGGATTAGGAGAAATTCGCGGGCATGTGAGTCGGCCTTTGGGTGGCAGTAGGGCGTAAGTGACTTCTCTTCTGATGGTGATGCTGTCCCTTTTGCTTCTGGCTGAATATTATTTTCCATTTGTGAGCTTTGTGTGGTGTTGATATTATGGGGATGTAATTTCCTGGTGTTGTTGGACGTTCTGGTGTAATCGTTGCAATTCTGGCGTCTCGTCTGTTATTTGTAGAGGGGGTGGAAGTAATATTAGCTGGTATATTGGTGCGGGTATCACTCGTGGAATTCTGGTTGTTATCCCGTACACGTGGTTTGGCTATGCGTGTGTCTTTTGTTGCTGTTGATGCTCGGATGTCCCTATCTTCGGTCCTGGTTTGGATATTTTGGTTCTCGTTCTTCTTGTTGGCGATGTGGGGCAATTTTGGTATACGGGGCATCATGTTTATCTTATTCCTTATTTCTCCCGTCTTTGGTGTTGTTGATTTTACTTCAGTTTCTCCTTTGTCTTCCTCCGGAACACGTTTTTTTCTGATGATCAGGGTGGCCATTTGTCTTTTTTGTTGATTGTTATTTTCCCATGGTTTTATTACTACTGTGTCTTCTGTTGCTAGTTTTATCTTCTTCGTGGGTGACTTGGCTCTGTTCTTCTTTCTCTCGTTACTCTCGGTGATGATGTGGGGGCTGGAACGTGGGATATCTTGGTTATTTCTTTTCCTGTTCTTTCTTCTTTTTTCGTTATTGGTTTTATTTTAGTTTAGCCTTGTTCCTTGTTCTTGGGGCGTTTTCCTACTTGTTTCATTCCTTTTTCCTCGGGGGGTTTCCTTTTCTTGGTTGTGGGGGCCTTTGTTATTTGTGTTATTTTAGTATTAGTGATGATGGTGACAGTAGTAGTGATAAATGGTGATAGTAATAGTGATTGCCTTAGAGAGCCCCAAACATTTTGTGGCAGTATCAGACAACACGGTGAGGGCGAAGTCTGCCATCTTCGATTGCCTTGTTACTACTATTATTACCATCATTGCTATATTCATCAATATCATCTCTATTTTCATCATCGTTACTACTGTTAATAGTATCATCACTTAGATCAATTAGAACCTTCCCCTCCACCATTACTACTGCTGAAAATGTCTAATGTCCAAATAATATATGATGTCAATAATTGCAGCTGTCCAAATGTCATAGTGCCCAAAATGTTCAGTGACCAAATATCACAGTGCCATCAATTATAGGTGCCCAAGTGTCTTGGTGCACAACATTCTAGGTGCAGAAAATTTCAAGGTGTCCAAAATTCAGGGGCCGAAGTTTTCAGTACCCAAGTTACTGGTGCCGAAATTTCATAGATTCATAATGATAATGATATTGATATCAAGTATTATCAAACAGCTTGGTATGTAGTATATGTCATGTTACAGGTCTATTGTGCTGGTGGTTGAACCCTCGAACCTCACAATTCCGTGTATCAAATAGTCAACCTACTTAATCTAGGAATGGAAAATATAGTTAACAAATGAATGGTCATGTGTGATGGTTATGCAGTTTATGGGAGAGTTGCGTACCGTCATGGATGAATATATATAATAAGCTATTTATGCTGGTTCTTGTACTGTGTACTATGTATACTGAAATACAGTACCGTATATATGGAGTGTCCAGCTTCATAATGTTTCTGTGAGTATATTACGTGTTTTCTCTATGTTTTCCCTATTCATAATATGTAGATGAGTGTTATCATAGCTTAAGCTCTTCTGTACGATACCGATATTTAAATTTTTCTACGGATATTCAACTAATATACCTCTGTTACATTAGATAAGTGTTCCAGGAATCAAAAGGGGAAATTTAATTAATTTACCCTCTGGCTACCATAGAGACCTGCCTGGTGTGGGCTAATTGACCATTTCCAGACTCTCGTTTTCGTAGGTCTTTATGCAAACTGAATAACTTCGCCATGGGGTAACTAGAATAACATCATAATTGGCTAATTAAAGCAGATATTGATACGGGGAGGTGCGGCGAGTTGGCTGATTTTGGCAAAAGGTTATCGTTTCAATGTAGGTTCCCACTTAAGTAAGGTTTCAAATAAATTGATTTACACGTTTCTTAGTTATTAATTTTTAGCATTTCATTCATTAAACTGGAAGGACACTTGGGAGAGCGCATACTTCCGCCTACGTTGGTGGAGGTATGTGCTCTACCGATTACCTCCTAAATGGAATTACTTCTTCCTTGACGGCCATCCTATCTGCCCAAACAATTTCGTAAAATCTACTAATAATTTTGTGAGCGGCCGACGATAACTGAGGAATGTGCTCTACCGATCACCTCAAAAATGTAAACCCAATTTCCTTGGTGGATATACTGTATACATGTATTTTGTTTTCTATGTCAATGAGGGAGACAAAAGGCACAACTGCATGCAGCGAGTGCCTCCCCCAGAGTTGAAAGAGTGACAGGGCCAAAACTAAGGGACGTTCGAGCTAAAATGCCTGGACACACAGAGTTTGAAGCAATTTAAGTCATAGGAAGAGGGAAAGACTGATTCTGGGAGAGAGTTCCAGAGCTCAGCAGTTGAATAGAAGAAAGTCTGAGAATAGCGTTTCAATCTTGGGTTGGAGAGTTGCACAGAGTAGGGGTGAGATTGTGTTGCAAGACGGGTACTACGTACCCTACGTAGAGGAGATGGTATACACTGGGAAAGCTCCGAGGAACACTGATTATTGTAGTAGCGATAGAATAGCGAGAGAGATGCAACATTGCGGCGAAGAGAGAGAGATTAAATAATAATAATCTTCTGGTTACTTATATAGCGCCCGTCTCTCCTCCTTCGAGGATTCGCAAGCGCTTGGCTTTCTTTAGTCTACCAGAGACCATTACCCATCCCCCTTGCTCATGGGGAGATGGTAACCGGCGGCTGTATCCCAGAAAAGCTTTTCAATCTGAGCGGGGATTGAACGCGAGACCTTCAAGGTGGGAATCAGGCACGCTATCAACTGAGCCAGCCGGACAGCTGCAGAGAGTTGGTAAGTGGACGGGAGTTAATGATACGAAAGGTTTTCCTTTCTACTTTGTCTAGGAGTGTGGTGTGAGAGGATCCTCCCAACACATGTGAACAATACTCAATACAAGGACGCACTGTGCCCTTGTACAGAGGAAGAAGCTACGCAGGGGTAAAGAACCCCTTGAGGCGGTTGAGCACACCCAGCTTCTGGGAGGCTGCCTTAGCAAGACTGTTAATATGGTCCTTCCAAGCGAGAGCAGAAGAAAAAGAGACACCGAGAACATTGAGAGAAGATGAAGGATTGATTTTTGTATTGTTGAAGAAAAAGGGATAGTCCTCTGGAGGTTCCTGACAGGTAGTCTATCTATCTATCTATTGCCTGACGCCATGATTCCCGAAGGAGTGGCCACGAACGAACCGCCTCCATGCACCTCTGTCCCCAGTCAGTCAACGCCCCTCCTCCCAACCAGCACCGCCTTCATTAATATACTTCCTCATTCCATCCTTCCACCTCTTCTTCGGTGCACCTCTCCCTCTCCCTCTCTGTCCTTCCACCTCGCTCTCGTACACCCTCTTAGTCATTCTCTCGCTTTTCATACGTTCCATACCATCTCAAGTTGTTCCTTTTTACACTTTCCACCACATCTACCTCCACACCATACCTCCTTCTTACTTCCTCATTCGTCTGTCTATCCCTCCATGTAACTCCGCACGCACTTCTCAAGTAACTAATTTCCACCGCTCTCACTCTTGGTCTGAGTCTCTTCCCGAACGTCCATGCTTCGCTTCCGTAAGTTAGTGTCGGGATTACCACACTGTCATCTTCACTTCCATGCTGACCACCCTATTTCTTGTTACTGTTTTCAACGTTCCTACAACCCTCTTCCCCTGTTGCACCCTCTCCCGCACTTCTTCATCCATAGTCCCATCTTTACTCAACACACTACCCAGATACTTAACTCCTTCAGACATTTAAAGTCCTAGTAAGTCCAAGGAGGCGGGAGCCCCGGTATCATTGCCACTGCCTCGCACTACACTCACAACAACACTGCGGCCGTTAGAATTATCGGAGGTGGCTGAGGTTGACACCAACGGTTTTATCGTAAGCTAACTTATCGGACTTACTGAGCTCATATGACGCAAAATCGCGTCATAAACTTATTGGAGAGCCATGGAGATAAGTCCATATGACGCGATCGCGTCATATGAGTTTTTGGCGCACTGGACCATATAATGCGATCGCGTCATATATGTCTGGGGGAGTTAAAAGAGCTGACGATCTCCATAGCCTGACCGTTCAACTTCACCTCACACTCTGTGACTTCACCCCTTTCGAAGACCATGAGTCTTGGAAGCATTAAATGCAACAAGGTTTTCTCTACCCCAATTGGAAATAGTAGATAGATCAGAAGATAAGTGTTTTATGGCTTCATTATGTTAGCTTTTGAGGGACTACTGGCTGGGGCGTTCTGGAAAACTAATTGAGTGTTGTAAGGTAGAGTCGTCTGCATATGAATGGATGGGACTGGACGTACAGTTGAGAAGATCATTTATGAAAATTAGAAAGAGAATGGAAGATAGGACAGAACCCTGAGGAACACCAGAGTTGATAGGATGAGGAAGTGATCGATGGCCGTCCACAACCACAGCTATGGAACGGCCGGAAAGGAAATTAGAGACAAAGGCACAGATGGAGGGACAGAAACGGAAGGAGGGCAGTTTGATCATTAACACCTTATTGGCGGGCTAGGCGGTCTACCTGACCGTACCGCCCAGCGTTTTTTTTTTTACCCTAAATAGGGGTGTTCCGTGCTCATTTTCATGCCTAAATAAGACCCAGAGCGTAAAACAATTATCTATCCCTGAAAGGGCGTAAACAGAGCTTTCCAATGACACCCGAACCATCTTTGTACGACCACTGGTTCTCTTGCAACGATCGTGCAACACGAGTGCAAAAACCCTAAAAAAAGGTAATTTCCTTACATAATTCCCTGTGTAGCGAGTGAGAAAGGGGGGAAGGAGGTGGTATACAGTTCAGTACATCCACGGTGGTCATGGGGAGTGGTCATAAGGTTACTACGCTTGTCCCACCGCTCAGCTATCTCTCTCAGCAACATTACGTGCTGAAAATGGCACTTGACATCTGTCGTGCACCGCCACATAGTCCAAATTTATTTCACTCGACATATGTTGCGCGCCGCCAGTTAAGGGTTAAAGATTTGTGCCAGACTCTATCGAAGGCCTTCGATATGTCTAGTGCAACAGAGAAAGTCTCACAGAAGTTCCGAAAGTTGGATGACCAAGAGTTATAATAATAATAATAACAGTTAGTAAGATATGAAAGAAGATCACCAGTAGAGCGACCCTTAAGGAAGCCATACTGGCGATCTGAGAGCAGATTATGAGAAGAGAAATACTTAAGATATTTGGAAGCTAGAATAGTTTCAAAAACTTTAGAGATACAACAGATTAGAGCAATTGGACGATAGTTGGAGGGTTGAGAGCGGTCACCCTTCTTTGGGACAGGTTGAATGAGAGCAAATGATATTTTTCCACCAAATTTTGTGAAAATCAGTTGATAACTTTTTTAGATATTTTTTTTGTTTAGACATTACCTGCAAAGAAACGCAAGCAAAAACATAACAAACATGTACACATTTGTCTGGGGGGTATATCTTAAGATTGATGGAGGTCTAGGTAGGATACTGAACACATAATAATATATAAATCAAATAGAAACCTCCCCTTAAGGGGGTAGTGCTCGATTTGTTGTGTCTATTTATGTATATATTTCTTGATATTTTGGTTTTCTCGCTAGACCTCCATCAAGCTTAAAAACACATCCCTTAGACCCCCTATCAAGATAAAATTATAAATGTTTCGGTAGAAAAATGTCTCAGCCAAAGGCCGTTCCTTCTAAAATTACAGGCTCGCTATCGCTCGCCAGGAAAAAATCGACACCTAATTGGCACGAAAGGTCTTATTATTATTGACAAAGTAATGGGGCGAAAGGTCTCACAATAGCCAAACTAACAGAACGAATCTCTTAAAACCTCAAAACTTATATGCTAAACATGAGGGAGAAGGAGGTCCAGAAAAAGCGAGTACTACCCCCTTAAGAGTCTTGGCTGAACCGTGAAATATATCCCCCCGAAGATTAATGGGCTTTGTTTTATTGTTGTTGAGGGGCAATTATTCAGGGAGGACCAGCGAAGGAGACCACGAGGGCGGCACAGTTGATGGAAGATTTACATAATGGATGTAAACGCCTAATTAGGAGAACCGTTGTGTTTTGACCTGAACAAATTTAATAGAAAAAGTGTAATTCCTTCCCGATATAGTCTCTCTCTCTCTCTGGCTTGCAAGCAGAGAGCAAAGATTTGTTATGCATGGTATAGATTCCGATTGGGTATCTGTTACCAGTGGTGTGCCTCAAGGATCAGTCCTTGGCCCGGTTTTATTTATCATATTTATATGAATGCTATACTGTAGATATAGGTCTGAATAACTTTATCTCCAAATTTGATGACAATACAAAAATAGGGAGCATAGTCTTGCGTGAGGAAGACAGAAATAACCTACAGTCCGACTCAAACAAAATAGTGGATTGGTCAGAAAAGTGGTAAATGCCCTTTAATGTTGACAAATATAAAATGTTGCACGTTGGTTAAAATGAAAGGCCAACTAATAATAGCATACTCTAAGGTTAAAGATCTCGGGGTTAAAATATCAGAAACCCTAAAATCCTCAGAGCAATATGCGGCTGCGGCAAATAAAGCTAACAAAGCCTTGGGATTTATCAAAATAAATGTTACCTATACAAACGAAAACCTTATTGTGCCGTTATTCAAAAGCATTGTTAGACTCCATCTTGAATATGGCGTTCAGTTCTGGTTCCAGTATCTCAAGAAAAACATTTAAAAATTCGAATCTGTGCAGCGTAGAACAACTAAACTAATTATATCTCTGGAAAGAGCCATATTATGAAAGATAAAAGAAACTAAATTTGTTTTCGCTAAAGAAAAGGAGGTTGCAAGGCCAGCTTATCGAGTGTTTTAAGATACTTACAGGATATGACAGAGTAATATAATGCACTGTTCACGATTAATAACAAGGCTGCAACCGATATAATGGAATTACATTCATTAGAAAAAAGGCATTCTTAGATGTGACACAACATTTCTTCACATACAATGTGGTTAAAGAGTGGAATAGTTTACCAAGGGAGGAGGTCGACAGTAAATCAATTGATGCGTTTAAGAAAAGACTGGACGAGCATTTGATGAAGATTGGATTAATATGAATTAATCAGTAGGCATGTGTAACTTCCCTTTCAAACTAATGTCTTCCTATACTTTATAAAAACTTTCCTTGTGGGGCATATCCTGACCCATAAGGTTACACTTCATCCTATTTTCCGGTACGGCTTTTTAGCCGGAGGGAGCGAAGGGTTGGTAGAGAGCCTTCTACTTTACTGTCCTATTCTTCCACTATAAAATGTCCCTGTCTAGTAGTATTAAGGCCAGACCAACTAGTTGGGACCGAAAGGTCTGTGTGGCCTGAGTATCTGTGTAACTCTCTCTCTCTCTCTCTCTCTCTCTCTCTCTCTCTCTCTCTCTCTCTCTCTCTCTCTCTCTCTCTCTCTCTCTCTCTCTCTCTCTCTCTCTCTCTCATACACACCCAGCCACCACCACTTATCTCTTACATTCTAGTTAGTTTCCCTTCAAATTTTTCGTTTTCGTTCCCCTCTGTATTTAGTTATTCCACATTTATCAGATTATGTACAAACTTGCTTAGAATATTTACATCTGTTCTTATTCTATAATTAGTAGGTACACTCGGGAGCTATAGTTGCTAGCCCACTCTTAATATTCGTGGAATACACCTATTATTAATTATGCAAGTATATCTCCTCAAGCGAATGTATGCATATAACAATCTGTACATCAATTACAAAAGTATGCATGCATATACTATTTATTGAAAAGCAATTTATATACACAAATCAATCCAGATAGTAATAATTGCGCAAGGAAAAACATTGAGGGACCACAAATCATTATGAGTGGGCTATGGCCTTCGAGAGTACAACCGAGGAGATAAAGCAGGCTGGTAAATAATTAGGTTCTCTCATTACGTTCCTGTCACTCCCACCGAAAATGCCAACACGGAATAAAATAAACATTGCCCCAGCAGCCCAATGACAAAGAACGCTGGGGAAAATTATAGTAAAGGCTGAAATATGTAACTGTATCATATTAAATTAATATGTACACATAAATGTTTGAATGTCAACTACTTCTGATAATTTATGCAAATGATATATCACATAATAGGTGAACAGATGTTGTGTTGCAGATGAGAGAGTGTGGGTGTGTGTGTGTGTGTTTATGTGTGTATGTGTGTGTGTGTGAGAGAGAGAGAGAGAGAGAGAGAGAGAGAGAGAGAGAGAGAGAGAGAGAGAGAGAGAGAGAGAGATAGAGGAGAACGAGGGTGCGGTGGATAAAATGGAGTCCTCTGACTGAGTGTATCGGTTTTAAGCAGAGTGGTACGAAGAAGGGTACAGTAATGGTCAAAAGTCATGCTCCACTTTATAACTTCATATACAGTATATATTCCTCTCTTGTTTCAAGCGTTAGAGTTTTGTTTACGTGTTTTAAGTCACTAATAGTATGTAGCTTCACAATAGCGTTAACCAGAGCTGAGACCATGATAGAAAATACACAACTTTTGTGCGGTATTGTAAGTAACTGTAGCAGAAATAGGGAAAGAGAGTGATCGTTTGAGAGAAAATGTGAAATCACTGATGATATAATGTACTGACGTACATGCAATTCATCCATACATATACAGTAG
>JBAKBP010032987.1:5000-22445 GCA_037953745.1 Lithodes maja
ACCACCACCAGCACTGCCTAGGGTTGAGGATCCCCCACTTTCGGCCTATTTACCCCCTATTTCCCCCGAGAGGAGACATACTACTAAAGAAAAGGGAAAAGGGAGAAAATATGTTAAAAAAGGAGCTACAAGTAGGCGCTCTTTGTTCGAGGCTCCCGCGGCTTCCACCCCTGCGGCTTCCACCCCTGCCGCTCCCAGCCATACGCCCCCGCAAGTTTCCCCAGGGTCCACCCCACCTCTCCAGCCTACAACAGAGGTTCCTCATGATGTTTTCGACCTCGCATCCATACCTGCACCTACAGACACTGAACCAGTGCTGTCTACGACTCGTCGTAGGCCAAGGAGCCCCGAACCTCTGCATGAAGATGACAGAGCCTTACCTCCCACTCCTTCCCCACCTCGCCGACCTACACGCCGCCCACGCATCATTCGTTCCCCGCGAGATTATGAGGGGGGCTCTGAAGATGAAGGGCACCTCACAGACGACTCTGGCCATGATTACCTGGGTCCACCGTCAGGGCAAGATGACGGCTCTGACGACAACGACGATGACTTTATGGACATCGACGACCCTCAACCCAGACGCTTTGCCCAGGGCCGTCGTGCTCCTGGCCGCCCTGGCCGCCTGGCTGGCCGCCGGGCTGGGCCTGGGCGCCGTCGCGCTCCTGGCCGCCCTAGGGTGCGCGCCGCCAAAGTTCGTGGGCGTGCTGCCCCCGCTGTAGCTCCTCGTCAGCGTCGCCAGAAGGACGCATTTTATATTTTCAACTGGCAGGATGTGGCTGCTGATGAAGTCATTGACCCTGATGTAACCCCTTTGGATGAGGTACAGGATGCTCCAGGAGTTACCCCAAGTTTTCCTGCAGGCCCCAATGCTCGACCACATGAGCTTTTTGAGGCATTTTTTGATAAGGAGGTTACTGACTTTGTCATACAAGAGACAAATAAGCACTACCAAGTCCAGGTTAACTTTTTTGGCAAGGTGACCAAGGGCCACATGAAGCGGTGGACCCCAGTGACTCATCCCGAGTTCATGGTGTTCCTGGCAATCACCATGCTAATGCCTCATGTGAAGAAGCACAGGTTGGCTGACTATTGGATCACCAAAGATCTGATATCCACCCCTGCCTTCGGGAAATACATCTCTCGGGACCGGTACCTCGACATCCTCGGAGCGCTCCATCTTGTCACCAACACCGACATGCATCTCCCTGACAAACTGTGGAAGATTAGGACGTTGTACGAGATGATGAGAGAACGTTTCACGTCCTACTTCATGCCCTTCTGCAACGTCTGTATTGACGAGTCTCTTGTGCTGTTCCGGGGAAAGCTGAGCTTCAGGCAGTACATCCCCTCAAAGAGACATCGCTTTGGTATAAAGTTCTTTGTGCTGTGCGATTGCCAAACTGGCTATGTCCTGGACTTCCTGGTCTACAGCGGGAAGGAAGGGGACGTGGCAATAGACCCCCTCATTGGCTTTGGCGGAGCAGTGGTTCAAGCCATGATGAACCGGTACTTCCAAAAGAATCACGTCCTCTACACGGACAACTACTACACGTCCCCCGCTCTCTCAAAGTACCTCCATCAGCACCAGACGGGGACTGTAGGCACAGTTAGAGCAAAAAGGAAGGGCATGCCAAGTTTCCCTCCTAAAACAAAGAAAGGCGATGTCTTCAAGAAGAAGTCGGGACCCATTCTGGCTATCCACTGGCACGACCAGCGGAAGGTCAACCTCCTGAGCACCGTCCACAAGGGGGAAATGGTTGAGACTGGCAAGGTGGATCGCCGCACCCAAGTCAGGGTGACCAAGCCCGATGCTGTAATTGACTACAACATAAATATGAGGCTGGTGGACAAGTCCGACATGCAGATAGGCTTCATCGACTGTCTGCGTACCTCGTGCAGATGGTACAAAAAGTTCTTTCTGCACATGGTGGACATGTCAATGCTGAATGCCTATAATATCTACAGGCTTCGGAATCCGCGCACACCCAGGAAGTTCAGTAGCCTGCGGAGGTTCCAAAAACAGGTGTTGGTGGAGCTCCTGGACAGGTATGCTATGCCACAGAGGGCAGTGGTACAACCTGGGCGCCCCGTTCAGGACCGCATGCAGTGTGCACAGTATCTAAATGTGCACAAGCTCGGTTACCTGCCTCTGGAACGAGATGGAGTCACCATTAGCAGAAGGCGGTGCCATGTCTGCTGGAACAGCCAGGTGAGGCCGAGGAAGCAGAAAAAGACCACCATGCAGTGTGTGGAGTGCCAGCTGTCACTATGTGCTATACCGTGCTTTGCTGAATACCACACCAAGCAGGAGTACTAACTAATAATCATAGTGAAAGTACCAAAGACTGACAATATGTATGTATATAGGCAACAAGTGGAAATAAAACAATGTACAGGTGTATTGTGATAAAAAAGTCATGTATTATGAAAACATATATAAATAAGTGAAAAAAGACACAATAAATTGTATATAAAACGTTTACAAAGCATATAACTAAGTGAAAGTGACACATGACATAATATTAGATGGCCAAAGTATAATAAACACCTGTGATAACGAATAATCAGTGCCTAATATAACAATAACCTACCTCAATTACTAATAAAATGTACCGTATCAAGTGAAAATGAGCATTATCAGTGACAGTGACACTCTCTCAAGCATATTTACCAAAGTGAAAGTGACACACGAACTAATATTAGATGGCCAAAGTATAATAAACACCTGTGATAACGAATAATCAGTGCCTAATATAACAATAACCTACCTCAATTACTAATAAAATGTACCGTATCAAGTGAAAATGAGCATTATCAGTGACAGTGACACTCTCTCAAGCATATTTACCAAAGTGAAAGTGACACACGAACTAATATTAGATGGCCAAAGTATAATAAACACCTGTGATAACGAATAATCAGTGCCTAATATAACAATAACCTACCTCAATTACTCATAAAAACTACGGTATCGAGTGAAAATGGGAAATATTAGTGACAATGATAGCCTAATACACATATTTTATATAATTGGACTCCAAATAACTATAATAACATCACTATCAATACATAAAATCGCCTCCGGGAGGTAAAAAGTTTGGCGCGACGAGCCGGGGCCTGGGCCAAGGCGACGCATCCGAACGCGGGATGATTTTCACGCATAAATATCACTCCACTTCCCGCGCTGACCATTATGCAATCACTTGGGCTAGAGACCTCTACTCAATGGCATTCTACACATGAAGGTTTGTGCAACATTTTTCTGTTTTTTTTATAACTTTGTGTAATGTATTTCAGGAGTAACATGTGAATCAACATGGACCAAAATTCCTGAAAACCCCCGGTCACAGAGTACAGTTACGATATTCCCTAGCCGGGGTTGGAGGGTTAAGCAAAGTAAAAAGACCCTGGAGTTACATGTTACGAATCAAAGTAAAACAAACCCGAAAGAATTCTATAGTTATATCAGAAAGAAAAAAGTAGTTACTTCAACTGTTGGACCGTTAGTCGATGAAAATGGAGAATACACCAAAGACGAAGTACAAATGAGTAATGCCCTCAATACCTTCTTTGCATCAGTTTTTACAACCGAAGACCTCAGTGATATCCCTACACCATCGCCGATTCAGATTGATAATTCAGATGTTCTAAGCAATATCACCGTTACAGAGAGAGAAGTATTGAATTGTTTAGATAAACTCAAGGTAAATAAAACGCCTGGACCTGATACAATCTCGCCTAGAGTTCTAAAGGAAGCTAAGGATGAGCTCTCCAAACCACTGACATTGCTATTCAATGAATCCTTGCAGTCTGGGACTATGCCTGATCAGTGGAAGCTAGCCAACGTAACACCGATATTAAAAAAAGGCAGCAAATCCCTACCCAGTAACTATCGTCCAATTAGCTTAACCTCAATTGTATGTAAAATGTTAGAAACGGTCATAAGAGACAGACTCGTAAATCACTTAGAGGCAAATAACTTACTTAAAGATACTCAACACGGCTTTCGTAAAAAACGTTCCTGTTTAACAAACCTCTTAGACTTCTTCCACGATATCCTTAACCTCTACGATTAGAGTAAAGCTGTAGATATTATATACCTTGATTTTCAAAAGGCCTTTGACAAAGTTCCCCACAAACGTTTACTGCTAAAACTAAAAGCGCATGGAATACAAGACGGTGTGTTGAAATGGATAGAAAATTGGCTCAGCGACAGAAAGCAAAGAGTAGTCATAAACGGTAAGGCATCTAAATGGACCAATGTAAGTAGCGGGGTACCCCAGGGATCGGTACTAGGACCAATTCTCTTTCTAATTTACATCAACAACATAGATGAGGGTCTCACCTGTACAATCTCAAAATTTGCTGACGATACAAAAATTGCAAATAGCGTACTCTCAAAAGAACAAGTTAACGATATGCAACACAATCTAGATAAATTGTCATGTTGGGCCCAAATTTGGCAAATGAGTTTCAATGCGGATAAATGTAAAGTACTACATATCGGATACCTAAATGAGAAAGCAAACTATTCGATGAATGGCACTCAGCTTAAAAATGTAAACAGAGAAACCGATCTGGGAGTAACAATATCGAGTAACCTAAAACCGAGTCAACAATGTTCAGAAGTTGTTAAGAAGGCAAACAAAATAATTGGCTTTATAGGCAGGTCATTTTAGCATAAATCCAAAGAAGTTATCCTAACCCTTTACAATTCCTTAGTCCGCCCTCTTCTGGAATACTGCGTTCAATCCTGGTGCCCTTATTACCAAAAAGATATAAACAAGCTAGAACGAGTTCAACGTAGAGTTACCAAAATGATACCTAGCCTAAAGAACAAACCATACGAAGAGCGTCTTAGAGAATTAAATCTATTTCCTTTAACCCAGCGCAGATTAAGAGGTGACTTAATTCAAGTGTTCAAAATCATCAAAGGCATCGACAATATGAACTGTAGTAAGTACTTCACTATCGACCAATCTAATTACACGCGCGGGAAACGGTTGCAAAATTATTGGTAAATATTTTAACTCCCACGAAACTAAGAATTTCTTCTTCAATCGAGTTGTCAACTTGTGGAATGGGCTTCCCCGAGACGTTATAGAGTGCGGCACCGTTGATTCATATAAACTCCGCTTAGACAAATATCTCGCATCAAACCTGTGACTGACTGCGTTTGTAAATGAATAACTTTATTTTATCCCCCCCTCAGTTACTAACCCATTTGTCCCCTACTAACTTCCTAATCCTGCCACGGACATTAGTTCTAGGGCAGTAGTTCCCTTTCCAATGTTCCCTTACCCACTCTAAACCACTGTTTGGACACTTGATCCTCAGTGTTTTGGAGGACAAGCAGCCTAGAAGGGTCACTAGACCTGTTGTTGCTTGATTTCCTTTGTACACTCACTCTCTCTCTCTCTCTCTCTCTCTCTCTCTCTCTCTCTCTCTCTCTCTCTCTCTCTCTCTCTCCAGTATCTATCTATCTATCTATGTATACAGTATTATATTGACTGGTATTGTTAGGTTCATCAGGAATTATAGCTACACCAGCGGTGTGGTAGTATGGCACCAGTGTCAGTATGGTAGAATTGTAGATATTGGTCCACGTGAGTTAATGGTGGATTGGCAGTGGTAGCAGTATGGTAGCAACTGGTAGATCTTGGTCCACTTGAATTAGTGGTAGATTGATAGTGATAGCGGTATGGTAGAATGGTAGATCCTATTCCACATGCGTTAGTGGTAGATTAGCAGTGGGAGCGGTGTGGTAGTATGGCAGTAGAATATTATGGTAGAATTATGGTAGATCCTGGTTCACGTGAGTTAGTGGTAGATTAGCACTGGTAGATCCTGGTGAGTTAGTGGTAGATTGGTAGTGGTAGCGGTGTGGTAGTGTGGTAGATCATGGTCCACGTGAGTTAGTGGTAGATTGGCATTGGTAGCTGTATGGTAGTGTTGTAGTAGCCGGTAGGTAGACAGGCGGCGGCACCGTGGTCTGTGTTGGGTGCCAAGAGTGCCAGTGTGGGTGCCTCCTCTCCCCCAGCCTGTGTGGGTGCTTCCTCTCCCCCAGCAGTGCCCAGTTGGCTCCCCTCACCCCGCGGGAAATGTAACAGGCACCCCCGGCAGCAGTGTCTGGGAGTTTTATCTGAAGGAGGGGCTGCAGGAGGGTGTGACTTGCTCTGGCAGTAACCATAGGGCCACTCTTATTCCTCGGAGGTGCTGTGTGCTGTGACCGTAATAGTCCCATCGTTTTACAGAAAGATAATTTAAATATCAGTCTATTGCTGCTTTTATCTGAAGTAGAAGCTATTGCAATGATTGGTCTCTCCTCTCTGAATTAACAAAGAATTGTGACGAAAATAAATTACTCCAGCAACAATAGTGAACGTATTTTTCATGCAGTTAAAAGGAATTTAAACAAATATTAGCTTCTCTCTGAGTATCACTGCAAACCTTAAAATCGAATTGGAAGAAATATACATCATGCACTCTGGGATTTCATGAATTATTCGAGGTAACTGAGGGATATCGTGCATGGAGTTTGACGATTTATTAGAAATCTCAAGAAATTTATGAAACATGAATGTGCTATAGAACTGATAACGCTGTGAGAAAGGGAAGGGCGATTGTGTAGGTCCCTTGCTGAATTACAGAGTGATTATAGAAGGCAATTAGAAACAGAAAAGTGTAAGAAAGTTCACGACAGAATACAGAGAAGTGATCCGGAAGGCAAGTAAAAATAGAAAAAGGGAAGTGTTAGAAAACTGAGGGGCTTAAAAATTGGCAAGGTGAATCAGTGACGAGTGTATTGTTTCCGAGGGACGAACCTCCATGTGGATGTCAATTTGGGTTTAGCAGGGCTGGGGTTAGAACTGTGTTATTGAAC
Source organism: Lithodes maja (assembly GCA_037953745.1). Taxonomy (NCBI): domain Eukaryota; kingdom Metazoa; phylum Arthropoda; class Malacostraca; order Decapoda; family Lithodidae; genus Lithodes; species Lithodes maja. Next base: position 11,887 of record JBAKBP010032987.1, read on the forward strand.
TACCCGGCAACGACTACGCCACCAAGATGACGCACTTCTGTCGTATCACTGGCTGCGCCCGGAATCTGCCCAAACCCTGCTACTTCCCTCTGCTGCCCCCCATTACACCGGCAGAGGCTAAGAAGATATGTAAGATCACGGGCAAGGCGACAGATATCCACTCCTACTCCCCAATCATTTCCTTCGGGAAGCCAATCCGCTTCGATGGGGTAGTCGGCTGCAAGATCACCAAGCATGAAGACCTTATTTTTGTCAGGCCCATCTTTGAGAAGAATAAGGATAACGAAAAGTCATTCTCTTATTTGGAGGCCGTGCTGAAGAAGATGAAGAGCAAACTTAAAAAGAAACCCGAGGCTGATCGGCAATTTGTATACCACCTTTCACAGCAAAAGACCAGCCTTGTGATTCCGCCTGAGATGGAGCACGCTATAACACTTGGAGAGCTAGAAACTCTGTCTATGAGCAAGGACTTCACCTGCATCAATGTAAAGATCAAACAGGGACGCATTGTTAAGCTCGATTTGAGAACTCTTAAATTTTCTGAAGTGGAAGAGCAGGACAATATGTATTATGGAGAGGGTCAGAACCAGAAAGTTTTGGAGGAGCAGCAGAAGGTACTGAATGAAAGAAACAAGAGGAAAGCTAACACAATGGCTAGGAAGAGTCGCTTTGAAGCTTTAGATGCCAAGGCTGAGGCAGAGGAAATTAGAGACACTGTCAAGCCAGCACTTAATAAGCCTAGGGTGAAATTCAATGCCAAGCAACGAGCGGAAAAACTGGCTAGGATGGAGGCCATGATGAAGGAACAGAAGGAGAACAAAGCTATTATTTTGCCAACGGTAGACATAAAGAAAGTGAAGGATGATCAGTTGCAATATGAGAGAATGTTGTATGATATTGCAGAGGCACAAATTACGTCACAGAAAATGACTGTTGTATCATCAGGATTTGACTGGCAAGCAGCAGAAGAGGCTGAAAGTTCTGGCTTTGACTGGGACAGTTTCCCACACGAAGAATGGGTTGACCCTATAGAAGTTGAAGCAACTCAAGTAGCCAAAGAAGAAATAGTCATGAGAGAAGATGTAGCCAATCTTGAAGTTGTAGTCTCTGTTGAAACTGTAAGGCCAGCATTACCAATGCCCCAAGAAGTGGCGAAGAAGGTGTCAGGTCTTAGGGTGGTGGAACTGAAGAAGACAGACAAGGTAGATGAAGTCCTTAAAGAAGTTAAGAACAATACTATAGTTCCCACATTCAAAGAGATTGGGCAGATCGCAGCTAACATCGAGAATGCATATTTGGGTTATATGGTCAAGAGAGCTGAAGGGGCAGAATTCGTATCAAAGGCAGATTACGTGGAAAGCAATGAGCAAGCAATCTCTGGAGCTATGGTCGAAGTGAATGAGCAGAAGAAATTTGTAGCTGGTCAAATCATCAATCTTGCTGGTCAGGAGTCGTTTATTGCTGGCCAGACAATGGAGACGGAACAAGGAAAGAAGTTCGTCCCAGGACAGACTATTCGAAACCAAAATGGGGACATCAGTTTCGTTCCCGGACAATGTGTCAAATCACTCAATGAGAAGATTGACTTTGTTGCCGGGCAGATCTTCAACACGCCAGAGGGACCTAAGTTTATTGCTGGTCAAGTGATGGACCGTGGAGATGGTATATCAGTGTTTGTCTCTGGCCAGACCATTGACACACAAGATGGACCCAAGTTCTGCCCAGGTGAGGTCACTGTGGATGCCTATGGTGAGGATCTCTTTGTGCCCGGCCTAAGTCTACCTACACAGTCTGGCGAGAAGTTTGTTGCTGGGCAAGCATTCCCATCGGAGGAGGGGATTGTCTTTAAGCCAGGTCAGATCATGGACACTATTGAAGGGCCAACCTTTGTACCTGGTAAGACTTTCAATACACCTGAGGGCAAGAAGTTCATCAAGGGTGACTTGGTAGAGGAAGAGGGTGGTAAGCTTAAGTTTGAGCACAAGCCATTTGATGAAGAGAAGAACATTAGTGAATGGTTGGTTATTCCCAATCAAGAACTGCAGCCTCTTGCTGTTGCAGATAGAAATATTGTTGGTTTTATTGTTAACCCCAACAACACAGATACCTTCCAAATCGGAGATAAACTGTATGGAGATATGGTGGAGACAAGAGATGCTGTGCAGTTCTATCTTTCTGGAAGACTGCCGAAGGAATTGTCTCCTGAATGTAAGATTATCCCAGGCAAATTGATTGTGTCTGGAAAAGATAAGAGGTTTGTTCCAGGAAAACTAATGAACACAGGGGATGGCGAGAAGTTCGTACCTGGCCAAATTGTTAATACAACCAGAGGCGAAGAGTTCATCCCTGGACAGATCGTTGAGAGCTCTGAAGGACCAAAATTTATACCTGGCCAGGTGGTAATGACTACTCAAGGCGAAAAGTTTGTTCCAGGGCAAGTTATTGTAGAGGATGAAGGACCAAAGTTTGTACCTGGTCAAATAATTCAAACCAAAAATGGGGCTACTTTCATCCCAGGTCAAATGATGAACACGGATGAAGGGCAGCTCTTCGTTCCTGGTCAGCTGGTGGAAACCAATGAAGGTCCAAGATTTGTCCCAGGTCAAGTAGCAGAGAGCCCTGAGGGTCCCAAGTTCATCCCTGGAACCATCATTGAAACGGAGGAGGGCCTGAAATATGTTCCACCAAATGCAGATGAGATTGATGAAGAATTTGAAATATCCTTCCAGGGTTTCGAAGTCAGTGAGGCCGAACTTTCCCTCCTGATGAGCAATCCTATAGACAGCCAGCCTCACCCCACTATTATGAATGAGAATGGACTCATCGACTCGGACACGCTGAAGAAATTGGCCGTCGATACTGTTGTCATTCACGGAGTCACCCCAGAACCTCCACCCCAGGAGAAAAAGAAGAAGAAGAAGAAGTCCAAGGTTCAGTTAGATACAGCAGAAGAGGAACCGGCAGTAATTGAAGAACCAGATGAGGGGACAGATATGGTGGATTTACTACTCAAATTCGTCAAGGCATCATCATGCATATCCGAATCCAAGAAGGAAAAGGAGATGCATAAGTTGTCACAAATGCTTGGTGAACAACAATTTGAAACTACCACGGCTTTGCAGTTAGAAGCTATGGTTCAAATTCTTTCTAAGGTTAATGGTGCAAGTGAGGTGCTTAGGACATTTATTGGCAATAATCAAGAGCTTATCACTGACATTGTGGATTACATGATTGACACTGATTCTGTCGAAAAGAATGATGAGGCAAGAGATGCTCTGAGAACGGCCATCCACCGAGTTGTTACTAGAAAATGTGACAAGGAGATTGACGACATTATCCATTTGCTAAGCGTCAATCCTGAGAATCTATTAACGGACACAAGAATCCAGATTCTTTTAACAGAAGCAGTTGGTATTGTTTGTGTCACTGGAAATGTTGAAGTTGCCTCAATGCTGGAAAAGTTCATCTCTGAGCCTTCTGACCCTAATTGCCTGAAATATAATCAAGATGTTGTATCAGTCCTAAGACAACTAATAGTACTGCACCAGATTGCCGAAAGAAATCCTGAAGTCGGAAAGATGCTACAAGTCCTGCAAACAAACCCTGAAGGGCTTAAAGATCGCAAGAAAATCAGAGAGCTGCTCAAGAGTGCCGACATCCTTCTCAAGAAACCCAAGGATACCAAGATGGAAGACCCAGAAAATGCCAAGAAGTTCGACATTCGTCACGTGGCCTCGTCGAAGGATATTCCCACAGAAATCTTCGAGCAGATCAAGGAAGACCGCAAGGTGGCCAGTAGGTTCATCGACATGCTACCGGACGAGCTGTTCCAGGAGATCATGCAAGATAAACGCTACGGTGAATCACTCTTAGAGTCCCTCAACGAAGACCGCTCAGACCGGACCAAGCGGGAGCTGGTTAAGTTCAAGAAAGGCATGGCCATCGTGGTGATCAAAGCCAACATGCAAGCGGTCATCCCGAGGGAGTTCGCCCGCTCAGTCTGTTACGGCATCATCCCCTACGTTCTAATTGACGAGGAAGGGATAAAGTTCTTCGAGCGGGGCTTGACGGGTAGGAAGCTGGCGCCAGCGAGGATGATCGAGAATACGTGGTTCATGCCAGATTCCTATTACACCAAGAAGCCAACCTTTGAGGTCCGTAGTTTCGTTTCACCCGTTATTTGTCTCCATTTTCAGGTCTACAGTCATCCTCTCGCATTGTTCTAGTATCATCATGTCTCTTTCTTATATTGTATTGTAGACAGTTAAGAATATTTGTCCTCATATTCCTCTTGCCTTCTCTATTATTTAATATTTATTGTTCTTTCTTAGATACCAATCATATATTTTTTTTTGTTATCATATCTATAAGTATATTCATGTTTTATCTTGTTGCTTTAAATTATTGTCTATAAAATGAATAATTATTTTCTTGAACGCTCTCTTCTGCTAACATTGTTCATATCTATATATCTAGTTTCCGTATTAAGGTTAATTTAACTTAAACAAATAATTCCACTAAAATATCCAGCAAGTTAATTTTCAGTATTTTGTTTAGGTATTCAATTAATTTACTTGTTGTTCTCCTAATATTAACTATCAAATCCTTTTCAACCGTATGCTCTGTTTGCTTAACGATCCATTATATATATATATATATAATATCATTGTTGTCCTGCATGATCATTATTTCCATCTAAAGGCGGTGTCACCAGAGCGTTTTTTCGGCAATTTTCAACGGGCATTTTCTTCTGTAATATTATGGGATCCTTTTGCATTGGTGTTGGCCACTAAACTGATGGTAGACTAAATTAATATACAACTTAAAATCAGAAGCTGCCAGACTAAAGATGCACTTCAATAATTGCCGAAAAATCGGTCTTGTGACACCGCCTCAACTCATCAATCATCACCTCACCATAACAACTTTCATCAATCATCACCTCACCATAACAACTTTCATCAATCGTCACCTCACCATAACAACTCATCAATCATCACCTCACCATAACAACTTTCATCAATCATCACCTCACCATAACAACTTTCATCAATCATCACCTCACCATAACAACTTTCATCAATCATCACCTCACCATAACAACTTTCATCAATCATCACCTCACCATAACAACTTTCATCAATCATCACCTCACCATAACAACTTTCATCAATTATCACCTCACCATAACAACTTTCATCAATCATCACCTCACCATAACAACTTTCATCAATCATCACCTCACCATAACAACTTTCATCAATCATCACCTCACCATAACAACTTTCATCAATCATCACCTCACCATAACAACTTTCATCAATCATCACCTCACCATAACAACTCTTATCAAACTCGTCCATAACAATGTGTTGCAATGGCATTCGGTATTGCATCATCGTGTCTGCATAGGCCTACATGTAAATTAAATGACCTTGACCTTATCCTTCGTCTTCCATCTAAATCTTTCCTTCTGGGTATTCGTGTGTCATCATAAAGCCGGTATCACACGAGAGCTGTTATAGTCAACATTCAATGATCAACATTTTTCTGGCAACATTTCTGGAACATTTAGCACTCGTATCGAAAACTAGACTGATGGTAGGTCAATTTAGGTAGCTGTAATATATTAAATGTTGACCTCATAAACTGCCAGACCAGTGTTGAGCATAAATGTTGAGGGAAAAGGCACTCGTGTGATACCAGCATAACCAACAACAAACAAAACAAGGTCATCATATCATGATCTGTTCGTATTCAGAGCTTGGGGCTGATTTGCTTCCTTGGAGGCAATTGCTTTGGTTGGGTTGCCGGACAGAAAGACAGAATTGCAGACAGATAAACATGTTGATGGACTGATATGGACAAACACAAAGACATGCTGACAGGTAGATAGACAGAGAAAGAGGTGGACAGACAACAGACAGAATGCTAGAGAGACTGTAATTTGCATATAGTATACATATTTTAGGTCTATTATCTCTCTCTCTCTCTCTCTCTCTCTCTCCCTCCCTCTCTCTCTCTCTCTCTCTCTCTCTCTCTCTCTCTCTCTCTCTCTCTCTCTCTCTCTCTCATACTCACATAATACAAACAATACATTACCAAGCCTCCCTTGGCCAGTCAAGCGCTGCTACTCCTTTGCCCTGCTATACGAGATAATGTGTGTGTGTGTGTGATTCAGTGTGTGTGTGTGTGTGTAATGTTGTGTGTGTAAGTGTACGTGTGTTTCAATGTGTGTGTATGTATGTGTGTCTGCAAGTATGTGTGCCTGTGTTCCAGTGTATATGTATGTCTGTGTCTCAGTATGCGTGTGTATGTGTTGTTGATAGGTTTGGATGCACGTCTATGTAAGCTTGTGTATCTATGTATGCCCTGAATCAGTGCAGCATTGTTTGTGCATGCAATTGGAAGGTGTCATTGGGGCTATTAAGGGAGTCCACCTCGCTTTTGTTTCTCTTTCTCTCCCTCTCTCTTTGGCTTGTATATAGTCGGCCCCATTCAGCCGACTGTTTTAAGACGTTTACCCCATCCAGGTGTCAATATTTTCGTGGCGAGCGGTAGCGAGCCAGCATATATATATTTTTGTTTTGACAGCAAGCTAAATTTGTACATTTTTCGATAGAAAAATGTCACCGGCGAAGCCGGATTTCTCCATACAATGCTGGCTCGCTATCGCTCGCCAGGAAGAAATCGACACCTGGATGGGGATAAACGTCTTAAAACAGTTGGCTGAATGGGGTCGAATGGATACAAGCCAGGGAAAAAGAGAAAAGGAGAGACAAATTTAAAAAGCCGGTATCCCCCCTTAATTCCTGCTGCGACGTATAGCTGATAAGGGCCAATGTACGAGCCCTTGAGAGAATAGTCTGGTCACTGAGGAGCAAACTACAACACCATAATTGACCACTTTAGACCTAATGACCCGGGGAACTAGGATTGACATTTTAACCCTTGTATTCCTTTTATTCCGGCTGAAGCTAGACGATGTTATGCTGTTTAAGAAGGACATATGTTATTGAGAGGGGTTATCTAGATCGTGTTTAAGAAGGACCTATGTTATTGAGAGGGGTTATCTAGATCGTGTTTAAGAAGGACATATGTTATTGAGAGGGGTTATCTAGATCGTGTTTAAGAAGGACATATGTTATTGAGAGGGGTTATCTAGATCGTGTTTAAGAAGGACATATGTTATTGAGAGGGGTTATCTAGATCGTGTTTAAGAAGGACATATGTTATTGAGATGGGTTATCTAGATCGTGTTTAAGAAGGACATATGTTATTGAGAGGGGTTATCTAGATCGTGTTTAAGAAGGACATATGTTATTGAGAGGGGTTATCTAGATCGTGTTTAAGAAGGACATATGTTATTGAGAGGGGTTATCTAGATCGTGTTTAAGAAGGACATAATAATTATGTTATTGAGAGGGGTTATCTAGATCGTGTTTAAGAAGGACATATGTTATTGAGAGGGGTTATCTAGATCGTGTTTAAGAAGGACATATGTTATTGAGAGGGGTTATCTAGATCGTATTTAAGAAGGACATATGTTATTGAGAGGGGTTATCTAGATCGTGTTTAAGAAGGACATATGTTATTGAGAGGGGTTATCTAGATCGTGTTTAAGAAGGACATATGTTATTGAGAGGGGTTATCTAGATCGTGTTTAAGAAGGACATATGTTATTGAGAGGGGTTATCTAGATCGTGTTTAAGAAGGACATATGTTATTGAGAGGGGTTATCTAGATCGTGTTTAAGAAGGACATATGTTATTGAGAGGGGTTATCTAGATCGTGTTTAAGAAGGACATATGTTATTGAGAGGGGTTATCTAGATCGTGTTTAAGAAGGACATATGTTATTGAGAGGGGTTATCTAGATCGTGTTTAAGAAGGACATATGTTATTGAGAGGGGTTATCTAGATCGTGTTTAAGAAGGACATATGTTATTGAGAGGGGTTATCTAGATCGTGTTTAAGAAGGACATATGTTATTGAGAGGGGTTATCTAGATCGTGTTTAAGAAGGACATATGTTATTGAGAGGGGTTATCTAGATCGTATTTAAGAAGGACATATGTTATTGAGAGGGGTTATCTAGATCGTGTTTAAGAAGGACATATGTTATTGAGAGGGGTTATCTAGATCGTGTTTAAGAAGGACATATGTTATTGAGAGGGGTTATCTAGATCGTGTTTAAGAAGGACATATGTTATTGAGAGGGGTTATCTAGATCGTGTTTAAGAAGGACATATGTTATTGAGAGGGGTTATCTAGATCGTGTTTAAGAAGGACATATGTTATTGAGAGGGGTTATCTAGATCGTGTTTAAGAAGGACATATGTTATTGAGAGGGGTTATCTAGATCGTGTTTAAGAAGGACATATGTTATTGAGAGGGGTTATCTAGATCGTATTTAAGAAGGACATATGTTATTGAGAGGGGTTATCTAGATCGTGTTTAAGAAGGACATATGTTATTGAGAGGGGTTATCTAGATCGTGTTTAAGAAGGACATATGTTATTGAGAGGGGTTATCTAGATCGTGTTTAAGAAGGACATATGTTATTGAGAGGGGTTATCTAGATCGTGTTTAAGAAGGACATATGTTATTGAGAGGGGTTATCTAGATCGTGTTTAAGAAGGACATATGTTATTGAGAGGGGTTATCTAGATCGTGTTTAAGAAGGACATATGTTATTGAGAGGGGTTATCTAGATCGTGTTTAAGAAGGACATATGTTATTGAGAGGGGTTATCTAGATCGTGTTTAAGAAGGACATATGTTATTGAGAGGGGTTATCTAGATCGTGTTTAAGAAGGACATATGTTATTGAGAGGGGTTATCTAGATCGTGTTTAAGAAGGACATATGTTATTGAGAGGGGTTATCTAGATCGTGTTTAAGAAGGACATATGTTATTGAGAGGGGTTATCTAGATCGTGTTTAAGAAGGACATATGTTATTGAGAGGGGTTATCTAGATCGTGTTTAAGAAGGACATATGTTATTGAGAGGGGTTATCTAGATCGTGTTTAAGAAGGACATATGTTATTGAGAGGGGTTATCTAGATCGTGTTTAAGAAGGACATATGTTATTGAGAGGGGTTATCTAGATCGTGTTTAAGAAGGACATATGTTATTGAGAGGGGTTATCTAGATCGTGTTTAAGAAGGACATATTATGTTATTGAGAGGGGTTATCTAGATCGTGTTTAAGAAGGACATATTATGTTATTGAGAGGGGTTATCTAGATCGTATTTTCCCCTTTGAATCCTAGAGGTAGATTCTAAGCGAAAGCAAATCGCCCACTTGTAACCAGAATGAGATGATAATTACGCCATCGTACTGAAGGGGTTAAAGGGAGTTTATTGTTTTAATTTTCTCCCTAGACCCTTATCAAGCTTACAAAAAAATAAAACCCCAAGACCGTCCTTCGAGATAAATGTGTACATTTTTCAGTAGAAACAAAATTCGGCCAAAGGCCGGTTCCTTCTGAAATACAGGTTCTCTATTGTTCGACTGGAAAAATCGACACCTAAATGGCACGAAGGGTCTTAATGTTGAAAAATAAATGTGGGCGAATATTCATAAAATCGCCAAACTAGTGGAGCAAACGTCTTAAAATTTAAAAATTAATGTGGCTAAACATGAAGGATGGGACTTCGCCAACCCATCTAGGGGAGACAACCTTTCATATAAATCATTAGTGTTTCAAATTTGCTTTTTATGGGTTAATTTTCTATATAAATAATTATATATGATTATATATATATATATATATATATATATATATATATATATATATATATATATATATATATATATATAAAATTCAAGGCTTAAGATAAACGCCAAAATGAGTAAGCCAGGAAATAGCTCGACAAAGCCCGGTGTATTAATAAGCCTGGCCAAGGTTGAGAGCAGGCTTGTCTAGGGGCTGTCAGGGGGTAGCTATGTTAAGGGGAGGTTTACACTTCAGGGAGATTATTCTGGACCCCTTTTTCCCTCATGTTTAGCCCCATTCATTTTGAGATTTTATTATTTTTGACCCATTCATTAGTTTGGCGATTTTAAGAACATTCGCCACATTTATGTCAATTTTAAGACCTTTCGTGCCATTTAGGTGTCGATTTTTTCCTGGCGAGCAATAGCGAGCCTGTAAATTAAGAGGGACATTTTTCTACCGAAAAATTTACAAATTTATCTTGAAAGGGGGTCTAAAGGGTGTTATCTGAATATTGATGGAGGTCTATGGAACACACTAAAAGCCTCCCCTTAATATTATCTAAGCCTTGGCTGTTGTCTTTGTTTGGTGTACTTGAGACGATTCGCCCTGTTATATAGGAGTATGTAGGCGATTGTAAGACGTTTCATCCCACTCAGGTATCGAATTTATCTGAGCGAGCGATAGCGAGCCTGCCATTAGTCTAGAGTACAAACAAAAATACATTGCTCGAAAAATGGCAAAAATAAACCAAATCTTCAATAACGATTAATTAAAGTATCATAATAACCCACAAGTCGTCGGATCAGTGTTAATGCTTATAAGAACCCAAGAGGGGGG
>JBAKBP010032988.1:0-22443 GCA_037953745.1 Lithodes maja
AAAATTCGACCAAAATCACCGATTTGACTGAAGGTTTTTGGAGAAAAATATTGTCGATTCTGGCCGAATGGCTGGGCGAAAATGAAATCTAAGACCATGTCTAGAAGCAGCTCGGCGAGAAAAATCGAATGGCCCCAAGTAGAATTGCCTAGGACTTATAGTTTGGGCTACAGAGGACTTTAAAAGTCCAAAAAACGGTCCTGGGCCCTCCAGGAAGGCCCAGTCAAAATCGAAATCCTAAACTAATGGTCCGATTTTAATTTTGTTTGCGCCATTCGATTCAGCTTGCCAAAGTGTACTTATGGTATAAATTTAAACAAAATCCGTTCATAAATAACTCGTCTATGGAGTTTTTAAACTTTACAATAGGCCTAGGGGCCTAACAATAGGTCAAAATTAAAAAAAATATATATATACCGTTGAATCCGCAACGGCGAGACGAATCCAAATATGCAATAATATTGACAAGTCAAAATTCGACCAAAATCACCGATTTGACTGAAGGTTTTTGGAGAAAAATATTGTCGATTCTGGCCGAATGGCTGGGCGAAAATGAAATCTAAGACCATGTCTAGAAGCAGCTCGGCGAGAAAAATCGAATGGCCCCAAGTAGAATTGCCTAGGACTTATAGTTTGGGCTATAGAGGACTTTAAAAGTCCAAAAAACGGTCCCCTGGGCCCTCCAGGAAGGCCCAGTCAAAATCGAAATCCTAAGCTAATGGTCCGATTTTAGTTATGTTTGCGCCATTCGATTCAGCTTGCCAAAGTGTACTTATGGTATAAATTTAAACAAAATCCGTTCATAAATAACTCGTCTATGGAGTTTTTAAACTTTAAAATAGGCCTAGGGGGCCTAAAATTAGGTCAAAATTAAAAAAACTATTATACCGTTGAATCCGCAACGGCGAGACGAATCGAAATATGTAATAATATTGACAAGTCAAAATTCGACCAAAATCACCGATTTGACTGAAGGTTTTTGGAGAAAAATATTATTGATTCTGGCCGAATGGCTGGGCGAAAATGAAATCTAAGACCATGTCTAGAAGCAGCTCGGCGAGAAAAATCGAATGGCCCCAAGTAGAATTGCCTAGGACTTATAGTTTGGGCTATAGAGGACTTTAAAAGTCCAAAAAACGGTCCCCTGGGCCCTCCAGGAAGGCCCAGTCAAAATCGAAATCCTAAACTAATGGTCCGATTTTAATTTTGTTTGCGCCATTCGATTCAGCTTGCCAAAGTGTACTTATGGTATAAATTTAAACAAAATCCGTTCATAAATAACTCGTCTATGGAGTTTTTAAACTTTACAATAGGCCTAGGGGGCCTAACAATAGGTCAAAATTAAAAAAAATATATATACCGTTGAATCCGCAACGGCGAGACGAATCCAAATATGCAATAATATTGACAAGTCAAAATTCGACCAAAATCACCGATTTGACTGAAGGTTTTTGGAGAAAAATATTGTCGATTCTGGCCGAATGGCTGGGCGAAAATTAAATCTAAGATGATGTCTAGAAGCAGCTCGGCGAGAAAAATCGAATGGCCCCAAATAGAATTGCCTAGGACTTATAGTTTGGGCTATAGAGGACTTTAAAAGTCCAAAAAACGGTCCCCTGGGCCCTCCAGGAAGGCCCAGTCAAAATCGAAATCCTAAACTAATGATCCGATTTTAATTCTGTTTGCGCCATTCGATTCAGCTTGCCAAAGTGTACTTATGGTATAAATTTAAACAAAATCCGTTCATAAATAACTCGTCTATGGAGTTTTTAAACTTTAAAATAGGCCTAGGGGGCCTAAAATTAGGTCAAAATTAAAAAAAGATTATACCGTTGAATCCGCAACGGCGAGACGAATCCAAATATGTAATAATATTGACAAGTCAAAATTCGACCAAAATCACCGATTTGACTGAAGGTTTTTGGAGAAAAATATTGTCGATTCTGGCCGAATGGCTGGGCGAAAATGAAATCTAAGACCATGTCTAGAAGCAGCTCGGCGAGAAAAATCGAATGGCCCCAAGTAGAATTGCCTAGGACTTATAGTTTGGGCTATAGAGGACTTTAAAAGTCCAAAAAACGGTCCCCTGGGCCCTCCAGGAAGGCCCAGTCAAAATCGAAATCCTAAGCTAATGGTCCGATTTTAGTTATGTTTGCGCCATTCGATTCAGCTTGCCAAAGTGTACTTATGGTATAAATTTAAACAAAATCCGTTCATAAATAACTCGTCTATGGAGTTTTTAAACTTTAAAATAGGCCTAGGGGGCCTAAAATTAGGTCAAAATTAAAAAAAAACTATTATACCGTTGAATCCGCAACGGCGAGACGAATCGAAATATGTAATAATATTGACAAGTCAAAATTCGACCAAAATCACCGATTTGACTGAAGGTTTTTGGAGATAAATATTGTCGATTCTGGCCGAATGGCTGGGCGAAAATGAAATCTAAGACCATGTCTAGAAGCAGCTCGGCGAGAAAAATCGAATGGCCCCAAGTAGAATTGCCTAGGACTTATAGTTTGGGCTATAGAGGACTTTAAAAGTCCAAAAAACGGTCCCCTGGGCCCTCCAGGAAGGCCCAGTCAAAATCGAAATCCTAAGCTAATGGTCCGATTTTAATTATGTTTGCGCCATTCGATTCAGCTTGCCAAAGTGTACTTATGGTATAAATTTAAACAAAATCCGTTCATAAATAACTCGTCTATTGAGTTTTTAAACTTTAAAATAGGCCTAGGGGGCCTAAAATTAGGTCAAAATTAAAAAAAACTATTATATCGTTGAATCCGCAACGGCGAGACGAATCGAAATATGTAATAATATTGACAAGTCAAAATTCGACCAAAATCACCGATTTGACTGAAGGTTTTTGGAGAAAAATATTGTAGATTCTGGCCGAATGGCTGGGCGAAAATTAAATCTAAGATCATGTCTAGAAGCAGCTCGGCGAGAAAAAATCGAATGGCCCCAAGTAGAATTTCCTAGGACTTATAGTTTGGGCTATAGAGGACTTTAAAAGTCCAAAAAACGGTCCCCTGGGCCCTCCAGGAAGGCCCAGTCAAAATCGAAATCCTAAACTAATGGTCCGATTTTAATTTTGTTTGCGCCATTCGATTCAGCTTGCCAAAGTGTACTTATGGTATAAATTTAAACAAAATCCGTTCATAAATAACTCGTCTATGGAGTTTTTAAACTTTACAATAGGCCTAGGGGGCCTAACAATAGGTCAAAATTAAAAAATATATATATACCGTTGAATCCGCAACGGCGAGACGAATCCAAATATGCAATAATATTGACAAGTCAAAATTCGACCAAAATCACCGATTTGACTGAAGGTTTTTGGAGAAAAATATTGTCGATTCTGGCCGAATGGCTGGGCGAAAATGAAATCTAAGACCATGTCTAGAAGCAGCTCGGCGAGAAAAATCGAATGGCCCCAAGTAGAATTGCCTAGGACTTATAGTTTGGGCTATAGAGGACTTTAAAAGTCCAAAAAACGGTCCCCTGGGCCCTCCAGGAAGGCCCAGTCAAAATCGAAATCCTAAGCTAATGGTCCGATTTTAGTTATGTTTGCGCCATTCGATTCAGCTTGCCAAAGTGTACTTATGGTATAAATTTAAACAAAATCCGTTCATAAATAACTCGTCTATGGAGTTTTTAAACTTTAAAATAGGCCTAGGGGGCCTAAAATTAGGTCAAAATAAAAAAAAAAACTATTATACCGTTGAATCCGCAACGGCGAGACGAATCGAAATATGTAATAATATTGACAAGTCAAAATTCGACCAAAATCACCGATTTGACTGAAGGTTTTTGGAGAAAAATATTGTCGATTCTGGCCGAATGGCTGGGCGAAAATGAAATCTAAGACCATGTCTAGAAGCAGCTCGGCGAGAAAAATCGAATGGCCCCAAGTAGAATTGCCTAGGACTTATAGTTTGGGCTATAGAGGACTTTAAAAGTCCAAAAAACGGTCCCCTGGGCCCTCCAGGAAGGCCCAGTCAAAATCGAAATCCTAAGCTAATGGTCCGATTTTAATTATGTTTGCGCCATTCGATTCAGCTTGCCAAAGTGTACTTATGGTATAAATTTAAACAAAATCCGTTCATAAATAACTCGTCTATTGAGTTTTTAAACTTTAAAATAGGCCTAGGGGGCCTAAAATTAGGTCAAAATTAAAAAAAACTATTATATCGTTGAATCCGCAACGGCGAGACGAATCGAAATATGTAATAATATTGACAAGTCAAAATTCGACCAAAATCACCGATTTGACTGAAGGTTTTTGGAGAAAAATATTGTCGATTCTGGCCGAATGGCTGGGCGAAAATTAAATCTAAGATCATGTCTAGAAGCAGCTCGGCGAGAAAAAATCGAATGGCCCCAAGTAGAATTTCCTAGGACTTATAGTTTGGGCTATAGAGGACTTTAAAAGTCCAAAAAACGGTCCCCTGGGCCCTCCAGGAAGGCCCAGTCAAAATCGAAATCCTAAGCTAATGGTCCGATTTTAATTATGTTTGCGCCATTCGATTCAGCTTGCCAAAGTGTACTTATGGTATAAATTTAAACAAAATCCGTTCATAAATAACTCGTCTATGGAGTTTTTAAACTTTACAATAGGCCTAGGGGGCCTAACAATAGGTCAAAATTTAAAAAAATATATATACCGTTGAATCCGCAACGGCGAGACGAATCCAAATATGCAATAATATTGACAAGTCAAAATTCGACCAAAATCACCGATTTGACTGAAGGTTTTTGGAGAAAAATATTGTCGATTCTGGCCGAATGGCTGGGCGAAAATGAAATCTAAGACCATGTCTAGAAGCAGCTCGGCGAGAAAAATCGAATGGCCCCAAATAGAATTCCCTAGGACTTATAGTTTGGGCTATAGAGGACTTTAAAAGTCCAAAAAACGGTCCCCTGGGCCCTCCAGGAAGGCCCAGTCAAAATCGAAATCCTAAACTAATGATCCGATTTTAATTCTGTTTGCGCCATTCGATTCAGCTTGCCAAAGTGTACTTATGGTATAAATTTAAACAAAATCCGTTCATAAATAACTCGTCTATGGAGTTTTTAAACTTTAAAATAGGCCTAGGGGGCCTAAAATTAGGTCAAAATTAAAAAAAGATTATACCGTTGAATCCGCAACGGCGAGACGAATCCAAATATGTAATAATATTGACAAGTCAAAATTCGACCAAAATCACCGATTTGACTGAAGGTTTTTGGAGAAAAATATTGTCGATTCTGGCCGAATGGCTGGGCGAAAATGAAATCTAAGACCATGTCTAGAAGCAGCTCGGCGAGAAAAATCGAATGGCCCCAAGTAGAATTGCCTAGGACTTATAGTTTGGGCTATAGAGGACTTTAAAAGTCCAAAAAACGGTCCCCTGGGCCCTCCAGGAAGGCCCAGTCAAAATCGAAATCCTAAGCTAATGGTCCGATTTTAGTTATGTTTGCGCCATTCGATTCAGCTTGCCAAAGTGTACTTATGGTATAAATTTAAACAAAATCCGTTCATAAATAACTCGTCTATGGAGTTTTTAAACTTTAAAATAGGCCTAGGGGGCCTAAAATTAGGTCAAAATTAAAAAAAAACTATTATACCGTTGAATCCGCAACGGCGAGACGAATCGAAATATGTAATAATATTGACAAGTCAAAATTCGACCAAAATCACCGATTTGACTGAAGGTTTTTGGAGAAAAATATTGTCGATTCTGGCCGAATGGCTGGGCGAAAATGAAATCTAAGACCATGTCTAGAAGCAGCTCGGCGAGAAAAATCGAATGGCCCCAAGTAGAATTGCCTAGGACTTATAGTTTGGGCTATAGAGGACTTTAAAAGTCCAAAAAACGGTCCCCTGGGCCCTCCAGGAAGGCCCAGTCAAAATCGAAATCCTAAGCTAATGGTCCGATTTTAATTATGTTTGCGCCATTCGATTCAGCTTGCCAAAGTGTACTTATGGTATAAATTTAAACAAAATCCGTTCATAAATAACTCGTCTATTGAGTTTTTAAACTTTAAAATAGGCCTAGGGGGCCTGAAATTAGGTCAAAATTAAAAAAAACTATTATATCGTTGAATCCGCAACGGCGAGACGAATCGAAATATGTAATAATATTGACAAGTCAAAATTCGACCAAAATCACCGATTTGACTGAAGGTTTTTGGAGAAAAATATTGTAGATTCTGGCCGAATGGCTGGGCGAAAATTAAATCTAAGATCATGTCTAGAAGCAGCTCGGCGAGAAAAAATCGAATGGCCCCAAGTAGAATTTCCTAGGACTTATAGTTTGGGCTATAGAGGACTTTAAAAGTCCAAAAAACGGTCCTGGGCCCTCCAGGAAGGCCCAGTCAAAATCGAAATCCTAAACTAATGGTCCGATTTTAATTTTGTTTGCGCCATTCGATTCAGCTTGCCAAAGTGTACTTATGGTATAAATTTAAACAAAATCCGTTCATAAATAACTCGTCTATGGAGTTTTTAAACTTTAAAATAGGCCTAGGGGGCCTAACAATAGGTCAAAATTAAAAAAAATATATATACCGTTGAATCCGCAACGGCGAGACGAATCCAAATATGCAATAATATTGACAAGTCAAAATTCGACCAAAATCACCGATTTGACTGAAGGTTTTTGGAGAAAAATATTGTCGATTCTGGCCGAATGGCTGGGCGAAAATGAAATCTAAGACCATGTCTAGAAGCAGCTCGGCGAGAAAAATCGAATGGCCCCAAATAGAATTGCCTAGGACTTATAGTTTGGGCTATAGAGGACTTTAAAAGTCCAAAAACGGTCCCCTGGGCCCTCCAGGAAGGCCCAGTCAAAATCGAAATCCTAAACTAATGATCCGATTTTAATTCTGTTTGCGCCATTCGATTCAGCTTGCCAAAGTGTACTTATGGTATAAATTTAAACAAAATCCGTTTATAAATAACTCGTCTATGGAGTTTTTAAAATTTAAAATAGGCCTAGGGGGTCTAAAATTAGGTCAAAATTAAAAAAAGATTATACCGTTGAATCCGCAACGGCGAGACGAATCCAAATATGTAATAATATTGACAAGTCAAAATTCGACCAAAATCACCGATTTGACTGAAGGTTTTTGGAGAAAAATATTGTCGATTCTGGCCGAATGGCTGGGCGAAAATGAAATCTAAGACCATGTCTAGAAGCAGCTCGGCGAGAAAAATCGAATGGCCCCAAGTAGAATTGCCTAGGACTTATAGTTTGGGCTATAGAGGACTTTAAAAGTCCAAAAAACGGTCCCCTGGGCCCTCCAGGAAGGCCCAGTCAAAATCGAAATCCTAAGCTAATGGTCCGATTTTAATTATGTTTGCGCCATTCGATTCAGCTTGCCAAAGTGTACTTATGGTATAAATTTAAACAAAATCCGTTCATAAATAACTCGTCTATTGAGTTTTTAAACTTTAAAATAGGCCTAGGGGGCCTAAAATTAGGTCAAAATTAAAAAAAAATATTATATCGTTGAATCCGCAACGGCGAGACGAATCGAAATATGTAATAATATTGACAAGTCAAAATTCGACCAAAATCACCGATTTGACTGAAGGTTTTTGGAGAAAAATATTGTCGATTCTGGCCGAATGGCTGGGCGAAAATTAAATCTAAGATCATGTCTAGAAGCAGCTCGGCGAGAAAAAATCGAATGGCCCCAAGTAGAATTTCCTAGGACTTATAGTTTGGGCTATAGAGGACTTTAAAAGTCCAAAAAACGGTCCCCTGGGCCCTCCAGGAAGGCCCAGTCAAAATCGAAATCCTAAGCTAATGGTCCGATTTTAATTATGTTTGCGCCATTCGATTCAGCTTGCCAAAGTGTACTTATGGTATAAATTTAAACAAAATCCGTTCATAAATAACTCGTCTATGGAGTTTTAAAACTTTAAAATAGGCCTAGGGGGGCCTAAAAATAGGTCAAAATTAAAAAATATATATACCGTTGAATCCGCAACGGCGAGACGAATCCAAATATGCAATAATATTGACAAGTCAAAATTCGACCAAAATCACTGATTTGACTGAAGGTTTTTGGAGAAAATTATTTTCGATTCTGGCCGAATGGCTGGGCGAAAATGAATCTAAGACCATGTCTAGAAGCAGCTCGGCGAGAAAAATCGAATGACACCAAGTAGAATTCCCTAGGACTTAGAGTTTGGGCTACAGAGGACTTTTAAAGTCCAAAAAACGGTCCCCTGGGCCCTTCTGGGAGGTCAAGTCAAATACGAAATCCTAAACTAATTGTCCTATTTCAATTATGTTTGCGCCATTCGATTCAGCGTGTCAAAGTGAACTTCTGGTTAAAATTTGAACAAAATCCATACATATATAACTCGTCATGGAGTTTTTAAACTTTAAAATAGGCCTATTGGGCCTAAAAATTGGTCAAAATTCAAAAATTCATATACCGTTGGAATTGTAATGACGAGACGAATCCATATATACCCATGAAAACTCGAAATTAGAAAGTTGCCCGCCAAGTGCAAAATATTTCCTGGGCTTTAATTAAACCAATAAAAATAAAAATTTGATTCTGGGCGAATGGCTGGTCGAAATTGCATTCTACGTCCATGTAAAGAAGCTGCTCGTCGAGAAAAATCGAATGGCACCAAGTATAATTCCCTAGGACTTATAGTTTGGGCTACAGAGGACTTTTAAAGGCCTCCCTTCTGGGAGGCCAAGTCATATACGAAATCCTAAACTAATGGTCCGATTTCAATTTTGTTTGCTCTATTCGATTCAGCCTGTCAAAGTGTACTTTAGGTATAAATTTGAACAAAATTCCTACATAGATAACTCGTCTATGGAGTTTTTAAACTTTAAAATAGGCCTACTGGGCCTAAAAATTGGTCAAAATTAAAACATCCATATACCGTTGGAATCGAAATGACGAGACGAATCCATATATACCCAAAATTACCTACAAAACACCCATGGACTATAAAGCCTTTGGTCCAAAAACACCCATGGACTATAGTGTTTGGACCAAAAACACCCATGGACTATAGTCTTTGGACCAAAAACACCCACAAAACGCCCATGGACTATAGTCTTTGGACCAAAAACACCCATGGACTATAGTCTTTGGTCCAAAAACACCCCAAAACACCCATGGACTATAGTCTTTGGTCCAAAAATACCCACAAAACACCCTTGGATTATAGCCTTTGGTCCAAAAACACCCCAAAATACCCATGGACTATAGTCTTTGGACCAAAAACACCCATGGACTATAGCCTTTGGACCAAAAACACCCATGGACTATAATCTTTGGACCAAAAACACCCATGGACTAGTCTTTGGAACAAAAACACCCATAGACTATAGCCTTTGGAACAAAAACACCCATGAACTATATATAGCCTTTGGTCCAAAAACACCCATGGACTATATAGCCTTTGGACCAAAAACACCCATGGACTAGTCTTTGGAACAAAAACACCCATAGACTATAGCCTTTGGACCAAAAACACCCATGAACTATAGCCTTTGGTCCAAAAACATCATGAACCATTATAGCCTTTGGTCCAAAAACACCCATGAACCATTATAGCCTTTGGACCAAAAACACCCATAGACAATGACCTACCAGCAGCAGAATTTGCAACCCCAGTATAGTACTCAACAGCACTAACATCAGCCATTATAATCCATCCTTAAGCAAAAATGGTAGACTCTAGTACAAAATAGTATATTTCTTACAGTATTCTTACAGTTTCTTACAGTAGATCCTCTGGAAAAAGGCAAACTATGCCTGTGTATCCAGCTCAGTACCAGTACTTGCACTGCTGCGGTCGTTCACGGTGTTGGCGGCGGCGGTAGCAGACGCAACATTTTTACTATTCTGTATTTTTGTTTTATAATCAAACTTCAAATCTTGTCTTCCCCATGCTTTATCAAGATTACTTTCAAACTCCCTTATTGATTCGGAATCGACTACATACTGGGGCAGTGCGTTCCACTCATTTACCACTCTATCACAAAATGAGTTCTTTGCCTTCTCAAGCCTATTTCTTTCTTTGTAAATTTTCTTAGAGTGTCCTCTCGTTCTTGTTCCCTCCCGCATCAAGAAGATACCTTCACACACATCCTCATCGTACTTTCCTGACACTATCTTAAAAGTCTCTATCATATCCCCTCTCTTTCTCCTATATGCCAGTGTCCTCAACCTCTGCTCATAGCCCGCGTTCTTCAACGTTGGTACCAGCTTGCTAGCTCTCCTCTGCACTTTCTCCACTGCTTCTATATCCTTTACCATATATGGAGCCCACACCTGGTTCGCATATTCCAGGTGCGGCCTAACCAGCGCTGTATAGAGATTCCTGAAGATTTCTTCGTCAAGTGACACAAATGTCCTTATCAGCCCTACAATTCTATTGGCTTTGTTTATCTTTTCCGCTAAATGTTCTGAGAAATTTAACTTATTGTCTATCACTACTCCTATATCCTTTTCTGCATTCACTTCCTCCATCGCTTCATACATACTGTATCCTACCTTGTCTATCTTGCTGGTCCCAATCCGCATGTACTTGCATTTTTTTGGATGAAAAGGCATTAACCAATGCTCAGACCATCCCTTCATGCCCTCCACATCTCCTTGAAGCAAACCCATATCTTCCTTACTCCTCACTCTTCTATACAGCTTAGTGTCATCCGCATACAGGTATACCTCACTTCCATTAGTTATAACTTCAGGCAAGTCGTTGATAAATATAACGAACAGCAGTGGTCCCAACACAGATCCCTGAGGTACCCCACTTGTAATTTCCCTCCACCCCGAGCCTATTCCATTCACCAGTACCCTGTCTCCGATCTTTCAGGAAGGCTTCTATCCATTTCACACATTTCTCCCCTATCTTATAGCTTCTAACTTTCTCTATTAACCTTTTATGTGGGACCTTATCGAAGGCCTTCATAAAATCGCAATATACCACGTCTATTACATCACCATCTTCTAGAATTTGCATCCAATCATCTACCACCTTAATTAGCTGTAGTACCGTCGACCTCCCCGGCAAGAATCCGAACTGTCTCCCACTGAAAAGTTGGTTTGACTTCATATGATCCATTATTCCTTCTCTAATTACCGTTTCCATTAGTTTACACACAACACTTGTCAAACTGACTGGTCTATAATTCCCTGGGTCATTTCTCTTTCCCTTCTTAAATATAGCTGTTATGTTCGCCTCTCTCCAGTCCATCGGGATTTGTCCTGTATTAAACGATACCTCAAATAAAATTTTCAATGGCTCTACTAACATCTCCCCTCCTTCCTTTATGATTCTTGGGTGTATCCCATCCGGTCCCGGTGACTTACTTCTGTTCATTTTTTCTATAGCCCTTCTTATACTAGCATGGGAAAACTCTATTAGTTCTAGTGCCGGTGCCTGTTTGATGGGAATAGTAGGCACTGCATCCTCCGACTCCACTGTTAGTACCCCCCCCCAAAGTATTTCCCCAGCACCTCTGGGGAACACTGTAGAAGGTAAATTGAGAATACTCAAGACTATAACATTTCCATATATTGTCTACATGATATATAATTACAAATGGTGTACTACATTACTTTACTAACCCTTTTAATCAAGTGACACTTTTTTGCTACAGAAACCCTACACATATTTTTACTGTACAGTACTCTGCTTAAAGATCTCAGTGAGTTCAAAGTCAACCTTGTCTTTGCTTGCATTAATATTTGACATTGGTCTTTCTAGCTCTCAGGTCGAGAATTACCCACCTGACTAGGAAATTCGTACTAAGTGGAAAATCACCAGGAGAAAGCAGTCAAAAGGAGAGAGAGAGAGAGAGGTTGCCATCTGATCAAAAGGGTTAACCAAAGCATTTAAAGATAACAGATCGATGTTGTACTATGAAGAGGGAAGCACCAAAGACTCAAGAGCAGAGGTGGGAATAATGGTGTCAACTATACTGGTGGCCCACATATATGATTGGCCACACAAATTTGTATCCACACTGATTTTATGTATGGAAGGAAACTGAGTTATGATTGACTTGGAATAATAATACAGTATGCATTAAAACCGCGAGCCGTGGCATAGTCAGTAGAGCGTCGGCTGCTAATCAAAGGGTTGGCGGATCAAGCCCTCACTGTCAAAATGTTATTGGTAAATGTCAAGCTCGGGCAACTTGACCTAGCGATTCGTGACAAACGCCTGATACGGTACTCATGGCCACCCCTTCTCGGGAATTACGGCGTCTGGCAGAAGAAAAAAAACAAAAAAAATTGCATAGAAAAAGACACTTCAAATTCAATCATACTTATTTTCCTTCCATACATTAATCATGGAGCATATACAATTCATATGGGCAACAATACAGTCAAGCTAAAAATTTGTGACCCACCTTCACAACATAAGATGAAATTAGGAAGGTAGGACACAATTTTTGAGCCTGACCTGTACAACTGCCTACAGTGTAGAGACATGAATTTAATCTAATGATAATCAGAATAAAACTATCATATTTAACCCCTTCAGGATGATGAAGTAATTTCCAGCAGATTCTGGTTACCATTAGACAATTGTCTTTAATTTAATTATACCTCTATGACTCAAAGGGGTAAATACGCTCTGAATAAAATAGGTTCTTCATAAACTGCATTAAATCACCTTATTTTAGTCAGAATCAAAGATGAAAAGACATCATCGTTCTGAATGGGTTAAGAAATTGAGAAGGGACAACTGATGTCACATTTAAGGTGTTACATAGCTTTAACTAAAACACCACCATTGTAGTTTTATTAATAATTCAATGTGTACAGTCAAAATCAGTAGTTTGCCTAAAGCCTTGATAACAATTTGGGTGACATCTAGAGAGGGGTACATTAACCCTTACAGTACCAGGAACGTCCTTTTCATCGTATTCTGGCAACTATTAGACAATTTTATTCAGCTTAAGAAGGACACCTAGCATTATTAAGGCTTCAATACATCTCCACCAACCCTTTTAACTACCACAGATCCTTCCTAAGCTGCATAATAGCATCAAAATATAGCTAGAATAAAAGATAGCACACGTCGCTGGTACTCAAAGGGTTAACTATATTGTTTTTTTCCAGCTGACGGTAAATTGCCATGTCTTCAGCTTGATTACTCCGCTATTATGCAGGTTTTGTAGCGAAATGTGTTGTTGTTAATTATGAAAACTTGGCACTAATATGAAGCAGAGACATAGTAGTTACTTATTTTTCCGTTAGTTATCGAAAAATCAGTTGTTGAGGGATTCAATTTACCATCATATGAAATGAAACAGAGCATAGACACTTGTTGAAATGGTACAAGTCACAGGCTATTAGACGCACATTAAAACTGCCAAGGAAAAGTGATAGCAACTTAAGGGGAGATGGGCCGTTTTTTCTGGTCTCCCTTCTCCCTCGTGTTTAGCACCATTAGTTTTCAGATAGTATGACCTTCGGCTCATTATCTTGTCGATTTTAAGACCTTTCGCCCCATTTCTTTGTCAAAATTAAGCCCTTTCATGCTATTTAGGCGTCATTTATTTCCTGGCGAACGAAAGTGAGCCTGTAATTTTTGGAAGAACCGGCCGGCACATTTTTCTATTGAAATATGTAACAATTTATCTAGAAGAGGGATCTAATAATGTTTTTTAAATTTTGATGGAGGTCTAGGGAGGAAACTAATAACATAAATGATCAAATAGATATGCCCATCTCCCCTTCAAATTACACAGTTTATGAGCAAGATTCTTGGCAGACTATTGATTGTAAGTGTACACCAATCATTCATGCAGAGATTCTACTATAGGTCAACAGTACCTGTACATTACTTTCTACATGTGCTAATAAGAAAATATAATTCATATACATTCCCTTAACGTTGATTATTATTTACACTATATGTTCATCCATGGATACAGTACATATTGTCTCACATGTATAAAATAATAGAATATATTACCTAAATAGCATATGTATATTTTTAAAGTAGTGTATAAAGAGGTAATACAGTACTAAATTCCAAGTTCTTATTAAGATCTAAATATTCATACTACAGTCAGTCCTCACTGTACAGTATTTATAATGAACAATTAGTACAATATGAATGAATTGCGAGTGTGGTTTCTTTTAATACCCAGTGACTAATATAAATGAGTTAACCTCTGCATAAGAAACTACATTAATTGTTCAATCATGCACATTATATTTCCACAGAAAGGAACAGAACTTATGTGGGCAACTGTAACAGGACTCTGGTTTGAAGACAAACTGCCTGACTTAACTACAAACTGGAAAATACACTGACTGACTATAGAACACTGAATGACTTACTATACCCTGTTCAAAATAAGTGGGCCAAAACTCATGAACATTATCCTCTATAACTCACAAACAACTAATGTAATCGAGCTAATAATTCTACCATTTAGTTAGGGTCAACCAGAGTATAGGCATGGAAATTTACACCCCATTTGCTCTAGCCTTTGTCGAGTAACAGAGGTTAGGCTTCATGATATCTGGCCTACCTATTTGGAACAGGGTATAACTACATAGAACACTGGCTGAATAACCGACTGCATGAACTACTGAATGAATACAGAAGAAAGTGACAGATTGACTTATTGACTGCCCATCTCCCTGATCCCACAATTTTGGTATTACCTCTCTTTACAACACACACACTCGAACACACCAACCAACCACACACATACACACAAGCCAACCAACCATACACACACTCCAACCAGCCACACACCCACTCCAATCAATCACACACACCAAGCAACCACACACACACTCCAACCAACCATACACACACTCCAACTAAAACCCTGCACACACCTGTATTACTGTATCTCTCTTTGGAGTTAACATGAACATACCAACCAACCAATTGTACACACAATCATGCATACATACACATAAGCACACCAAAAACCATTTACCATCACTGTAATGTATTATCTTGGTTTAAAACACACACAGACCAAACGCCCGATACCTGTAATGTATTATAAAGACACTCCTTAAAGCTAGACAGATCTGATATAAGATCATGTAGGTAAAAATAACTCAGACCTTTAGTTTCCTAGATCATTATACGATTCATGCGTTATTAATCCTTTCAGAACAATTATGCCTTTCTTCCTTTTATTCTGGCTATCGTTAGACGTTTACATCCAGTCTGAAAGAACATGTGAGATTCTAATGTTAAACAGAGTTAGTTTTATACCATTTTGATTCCCAGAGGGTCTTCACAAGCTAAATAAGATCATCCAGTGTTAGCCAGAAAACGAACAAAGGCACATCACACTGAGAGGATGATAGCTAAGGTATAGTTGGCTACAAATAATGATGTCACGGCGCCAAACTTAAGGGGAGACGGTCTGTTTTTTTAGTCTATTAATTTATTTATTCATTTATTTTTTAGTTTCCTCGCTAGACCTCCCTCAAACTTGGAAAAACACCCCCTAGAAACCTCCTCATGATAAATTTGTAAATTTTTTTATAGAAAAATGTCCCGGCTGAAGGCCGATTCTTCTTATAATTACAGGCTCGCTATCGCTCGCCAGGAAAAAATCGACACCTAAATGGCACGATAGGTCTTAAAATTGACGACGAAATGGAGCTAAAGATATCAAAATCGCCAAAGTAATGGGCCGAATGTCTTAAAATCTCAAAAACTAGTGGGGCTCAACACGAGGGAAAAGAAGATCCAGAAAAAACGGCCTGTCTCCCCTTAACAATCAGCTATTACCAGACTTGATTTTTTTTTTTTTGCGAGGAAGACTTGATACGTTATTACATCTACATACCTTATTCAGCATCTGGCAGACATTACTACGGTGAAGAGAGCGTGAAGAATTCAAGACCACTGTGACAACTTATTTGACCAACTGTACATTGTAATAATCCTGTGACATCCAGTGATACAATTGATGTGATATTCCTGACTATACTGTATATGAATGAAAAACTTTGGATATTCACAAACCCATAAACTTCCAGAGCAAAAAAAAAAAAAAAACAAAAAAAAAAAAAACAAAAAAAAATGCTTACATTCATAAACAAAAGACATTCACAAACTTATACCACTTGAGAGAAAGTAAATGGAAGAGTATCTGATACATAACAATAAGCCTGATATTCACAAGCAAAAGAGACTCACAAATCCAAAGAACTTCAGTGAGAAAAATATATACGGTACCATTCAAGACAACTAGAGCAGCCTTATTTACCAAGTTTTCTTTATATTTTTTTAGGGACTACACTCAACCCTCGGCTATCATGCATTTGGCTATCACGCTTTATGGCTATCACGCAGACCTTAAAATCTGCACAACAGCAGCTATCACGCAACCCAAGCCTGCTATCACGCACCTCAAACTCAAATTAACCCTCCTCTTATTCTCCACACTCTTATTTAATGGTTTTTAAAACCATGCTAGAGAAAAATTTTGTTGTCTTGGCAGGTGGTCGTATGACCAAACACAACAAACTCATACTCTCACTCACTATTATTGTTGTTTTTCATGGTTTGAGTGAAGGATTTGTATTAACTTACCCATTATCCATCAATCTGAAGATACGGCGTCAAATGGAGCCATTTATTGGGTGAATCGCGCTTTTACAGTAGGTAAGGGAAATTGGACACATGATGGGTTATAATAATAATAATAATAATCACCCCCCTTGACTTATTGTCATCCTCATATATGTTGATCTGTAAGGGGGCAAAAACAGATTGCCGGTACTGTACTTTGTTTTGGTGAGAAACGCTCGCGCCATTTATTGGGTGAATCGCGCGCCGTCTCCTACAAAACAAGGAGGAGAAGGAGGTCAAGTCGACGGAATGCTTTGTTTACATTCGGGACTGATTATGTTTGGTGTTATTTTTCGGTGAAAAAGTGTTTTCAAGTTGTCGATAACAAAATCATTATTTGGCTTACTGCCATGATGGTGTAATGGTTAGACTGTTTAAAATCTGTATGTGGTAACCCAGGTTCGAATCCTGGTGGATCACATGCTTGCTTTCATTAATTTCATTGGGAGGTGTTTGGTGTTTGAGTGAAATTAATAAAAATGGATTATGGATCATGTTTTGGACAAAGACTTCAGATATATTTTAGTGGAAAGTTAACCATAAAAAATGACAGGAGGAAAAATACTGAGGTTTAATACATGAATGTGTCCTGCTGTCTAGTATATTATTCTTTTTCCCCCTAGCTGACAGTAAATTACCATGTCCTGGTCTTGATTACTGTACTGTACTTAGAGCAAATGTTGTTAACTCAAGAAGCGTGAAGCTATGGCAGTTCAAAGTGCCCGCCAGGTGAAGATATTGGCTTCAATTCTGACGAAAATCATCATATTTACCATATACCTGTATAACATTATTACAGTACTTCTCATTATGTGCCTATTTTACTGTTAATATGAACATATGATCATTGAAGAGCAATAAAAGAAGTGGTAACAGCAATTGGCTGGTGAAAAACGTATACAGTATTTTAGCCCCGCGGTCGTAATCTGAGGCGGACCGGCGAGCGACTAACATCCACCCTCTCCACGGTCTCGTATGATACTGAGAGACTAGGGGAGGTCTGAGACTGGCTAGAGGGTCGGAGAAAGACTCCCCTCTGCTCCCCCTTCTCTCCCAGCCGTCCTCGCGCAAAAATACAGTACTCCATAAATATCGGGAATAAAAGGGAACATAACCGATAATTTAGGAGTGGGGAGGAGGGAGGAGAAAGGGGGGAGAAAGATGGGGACACAAGTGGAGGAGTGATAGGAGGTACTGGAGGGGAATTATCTCACCTAATCACATATGGCTTTGTTCTAAGTGCCAGTAGGGTGTTTTGAAATTTTTTTTTATGCGTTTGCTCTCGAGAAAACGCTCGCCGTCCACCAGTAAAACCTATCAAGAGGATGCTCGCCATTCTTGGGTTAATTATGATAATTTGACATTAATCAGCTGCAAAGACAAAATAGTTTCTTCTTTGTCGATTAGGCATCTAGAAATCAGGAACATGATTAATTTTCTGCTAGGTTAAAAAATAATATTCTATGGGTTACTTGCAGATCTGGATTAGAGATATCACTAAAGCCGGTATCACACGAGTGCTCTTTCCCTCAACATTGGTCTGACAGTTTATGTGGTCAACCTATAAAATATTTTGGTTACCTAAATTCATTTATCATCAGTCTAGTTTACGATACCGTTGCAAAATATTCCAGAAATGTCGATCATCGAATGTTGACTATAAAAGCTCTCGTGTGATACCGGCTTACGACATAGAGGGTGGTGCAGAATTCAGTTACCCAGTCTAGGCCTCCACTAAGGGGAAGTTTTTGTATTTTAATTTTTACTTGACCCCCTTCTCCCTCATATTTAGCCCCATTAGTTTTGAGATTGTGAGAAGTCTATCCCATTAATTTGGCGATTATAAGATCTTTTGTGCCATTCAGGTGTCGATTTTAGCCTGGCGAGTGATAACGAGGCTGTAATATAAAAAGAAACCGGCCTTTGGCAAGGAAATTTTTCTACTGAAAAATGTACAGATTTATCTAGAATGGGTACTGGGGGGGGGGGGATAAGCTTGACAAGGTCTAGGGAGTAAATTACCACACACACCCTTTAGGTCAACTGAGTAACCAAAATATGCGCCACCCTCTATTTCAAGTTTTTGGTTTATAGGCCTACAGAAGTTCTTTGGGTAGTGCTATCAGAGAAATCACTGAACAGTATAGTCCCATATCAATAGTTTATTGAAAAGCTAATGACAATTTGTATGAAATCTAGAGAGACAGACATACACTCAACACTTTTCAGAAAATAGGAAAAGTTGAAAGTAGCTATGAGGTGCCATTGTTGTTGTTGTTGTTGTTGTTGTTGTTGTTCCCTAAGCTGCCTGGCCGAACAGCCCCGAGTCCCTGAGGAAGGCCATGGCCACGATCGGGCTTTCCCACAGAGCTCTCATTGAGTGTAGGTTGTGTTGTTGGCGTAAGTGGTTGTGTGAAATGCAGTCTTCTATGATGTGTTTAATGGTATGGGGTGCTGTGTTACATCCCGGGCAGGCGTCGACAACGGAGTCATCCAGTCTCTTCTGATAGCTCAGGAGAGCTGGATGGTGTCCGCATCTCAGCCTGGCCAGGTGGACTCTGTCCTCGCGAGGGAGGGAGGATTCGGAAGGATGGATTTCGGGAGGTCGTGCATGCAGCTGCGTGTTGTCTGTGAGTGAGTGGATGGATTGGCGAGAGATATGAGTATGGATGTGCTTCTGGAAGTTGGTTCGGGGTGGGCAGGGAGGGAGAGAGGACAATAATTGTGTGTGATACCGTGTGCTGGGTGTTGTTTTGATATTTCTTGGTGTCTGTGGGTGTGTTGCCATGTAGTTTAGTGGGTGGTCTTGGTTCGTGGAGGCTGCTGCCAGGAATTGAGTGCCTCTCATGTCCAGATGGTCTTTGACTTTGAGGATTTTTGTTTCTTGATGTAGATGATCTGTGGGTGTAGTAGCTGTGCAGCCTGTAATGATCTTCAGGGCTTTGTTTTGAATAGTCTGTAAGGTCTTATGATGTGTTTCAGCTAGGTTAGAAGCCCAGGCTGGGCTTGCGTATTCCATTACTGATCTTATGTATTGTTTATATACTGTGGTGGTAGTTTCTTTGTTGTGTCCAAATTTTGTGTGAGCAAGTGACCTGAGGGCGTTAAGTCTTGGTGTCAGTTTCTTTTTAATGCTTGTGGTGTGCTGTTTGAATGTCATATGAGTATCATATGTTACTCCTAGGATTTTGGGTGTGTGTGTATGTGTTAGGGGTGTGTTGTTTATGGTGAGTTGAGGGATGTATTCGTGTTCACCTGTCCAGCTTGTGAGCAGGGTTGCGGTGGATTTGGCTGGGGCTAGATTAAGTCTGTTTGTAGTGCACCAGCCATGTAGTGTGTTGAGATAGGGTTGAAGGAGATCTGTTGCTCTTCTTGGGTCATGGTGTGTGCATGTGAGTGTTATGTCATCTGCATAGGAGGCTAAGTTTATTTGGGGAGTATTGGGTGTAGTTATATCGTGCATGTACAGATTGAAGAGTGCGGGCGATAGGACGGATCCTTGTGGGACTCCGTTTGGAAAGTTTCTGATTTTAGATGACTGACCGGCAAAAGATACGTGTGCACATCTGCCTGCTAGGAAGTTGGCCAGCCACCTTTTTGTGTTGTTGTGCATGTTTGTGTTGTAGATTTTGTTTGTTAGGTTGTGGCGTGGGATGGCATCGAAGGCTTTACTAATGTCGAGTGTGGCTAATAGTGATCTGTGTGGTGATCTAGCTGAGTTGATGCCGTCAAAAGCTCTTTGTGTAAGGTCTGTGAGAAGAGTGTTTGTGGAGGTGCCATTGTAAAGGCTTATCCATTAATACCTTCACCTGACCTGACTACTGTACTATAGTCCGTTCATTCTAGGTTGGGCAGAAATCGTAACCTCTAACCTCTGTAGCTCAAAAAGGACTAGCGCAAATGAGCTATCAATTTATACACATATTCCCTAGCCAAGTTTTCCTATTTGGTAGAAATATTAGCTCAATTACTCTAGTCCTTTTTAAGTTATGAGAGATTAGTGGTTACGATTTCGGCCCAACCTAGAATGAACGGACTATAGTGATGGGCTTTTAAAAACGTGTGAGGAACTATCAAGGGAAAGTGACGACAACCTAAACTTACACAGTAATGAGCAAGGTTTTCAGTGAACTATCGATATTGACTGTAGATCTGGAACCACTTATCAAAATTAAATTAATATACCATCATCTACTTGCCATTGAGCCTCATATATTATTGTCCCATCTATTGTCACTATACCTTCATTTATCCCTATAATATTTCCAGACACTTACACCATCATCAGAATATAGTTTCACCACCTCCTCTATTTCCTTTTCTCCTGCCATTCAAAAATATATTTAACTATTTTTGTATGCAGTTGTTTCCATGCACTCCCTTGATTTACAGGGCTAGGGTGTGTCCTTGTTACAGGGACTTAACTGAACATTTACCACCAATCGCTAGATCGAGCTGCCTAAACTCTTGCCGTCTACCAATGGCACGGCGTGGGATCGAACTGCAGACCCTTCGATCAGCAGTCAGACGTGCTACCAACTATAAAAAAGTACGCCAAAACTCTAGAACATTGACCTCTATAAGTCACAAACGACCAGCGTAATCGAGCTAATATTTCTATCATTTGGGAAGGTTCAGTCAGGGACTAGGTGTGGGAATTTACAGCCTATTTGGTCAAGCCCTCTTTGAGTTCTAGAAGTTAGGGTTCACGATTTCTGGCCTGCCTATTAGGAACAGGGTATAGTCAATTATATTGATACTCGATGACAAAGGTTATCACAGTATGTTTTAGATTACAATTATACTCATTAAACTTCTCTGATGATGACAATTTTCACTCAAGCACATTGATTATATCTCCCATACTTATTCTATTATATCAGTTGATGGTAAATTGCCATGTCCATTCTAGATAACTCCGCTATTATGAAGATTTTTGTAGCTAGGTTCACCTATTTGTATTCACCTATTTGTAGTTTACAGGAATTGAGGTGTGCTCGTGTTGTCCTGTCTCAGTTTCTATTGACTATCCAGTTTACTTTTAAAGTCTTTGATATTTCTTGCTTCTACAATCTCCGCACTTAAGTTGTTCCACCTATCTATCATTATACAGTATACGTAAAGCTAAACTTTTTCACATTGGACTTGCACCTCTTCCTTTCTTATTTTATACATATGCCCTCTGGTTCTTCCATCGTCCGGCCTGTTAAAATCCTCCTTATCGAGTCTCTGGAACCCTCTCATGCATCTATACATTGCTATCAGGTCTCCTCGAACTCTTCTCTCCTCTAGCGTGGGAACCCTAATCTTTCTAGTCTTTCAGGGTTATGTAGGTTCTTAGTTCTCGGATAGGTTTGGTTGCTATTCGTTATCTGGTTATTCGGTATGTTCCTAATTGTGAAAACTTGTCATTAATATGATGCAAAAAACATAGTAGTTTCATATTGTTCCATTAATTATCGAAGAATCACCTGCTACGAGATTACATTTTCTGCCAGGTGTTTTTTTCTTTTAACTAGACTACCTTCACCCATCCCCCTCTCCTCTCTGTTATCATTATCAGCATAATCACTTCTCATGTAACTAATACACGACTAGAGTAATCAAGCTAATATTTCTACCATTTGGGAAGAGTCAGCCAAGGAATAGATGTGGAAATTTACAGCCAATTTGCTCTAGCCCTTTTTGAGTTAGAGAGGATTAGAGGTCATGATTTCTCGCCTACTTACAGCGAATAGACTATAGTAAATGAAGGACTATACCCAGTTCCAAATAAGTCGGCCCAAAACTCTTGAACATTACCCTCTACAACTCACAAACGACTACTAGATTAATTG
>JBAKBP010032989.1:0-22443 GCA_037953745.1 Lithodes maja
ATTCACACTTATGACCTCCCACTCCCCACACTTCTGACCACCCTGAGCCCTGTTCCAAATAGGTAGGCCAGAAATGGTTAACTCGAACCTCCGTAACTCATAAGAGGGCTAGAGCAAATGGGCTGTAAATTTCCACATCTATACCCTGGCTGGCCCTTCCCAAATGGTAGAAATATCAGCTTACTTACTCTATTTTTTGTTATGAGTTATAGAGGGGAATGTTCAAGAGTTTTTGCCTACTTATTTGGAACAGGGTATAACCACTCCCCTGCTCCCTCCAACACCCACCCTCTAGCTCATCCCCGGCAGCAGGGAATTGTGGACAAATTTGAGCAGTCCCCCCCCCCCCCCCCCACCACCACTTCCCCCTCACCTCCTCCTCCTCCACCACCTCTCCCTCACCTCCTCCTCCGCCCCCTTCCCCCTCATCGCCTCCTCCTCCCCCTCACCACCTCCTCCTCCTCCTCCAGGGGCTGAACAAACACAGGGCAGCGCGGGGCAACACTTCAACTTTTGTTCGCGGGACTATTGCCGTACCAACCTTTTTACCCTCAGCCTTTATTCACTCTAAGCACCGATCTATGTTTTATTATCTCGATGGATTAGTTAGTTAAAATGGGACTTCAGAGGCTATCAATCCTTCTGGATTATTAAGCCAGCACACTGTAAGTCAAGAATAGCGTCAGGACTGGAGCCCCTTTTGGAAAACGCCAGTCCCTTGTGCTCCATTTTCCTCAGCCTGTCCCTTAACTCTCCTCTCCACTGCTGCCATTAAAGGATTATCGTCTGCTACCGCGGACAACACGAAGCATCGATAACGGAAAAGACGGATTTTTGTTTTAAACCACTGTGTACCAGTCTGGGTAACTAACCCACCACAGGCACCAAATGGTAACATCACGGAGATGCGCGCTACGGCAACGAGCAGCTAAATATAAACACCCAACTTCAGGAAATATAAACACCCAACTTCAGGAAATATAAACACCCAACTTCAGGAAATATAAACACCCAACTTCAGGAAATATAAACACCCAACTTCAGGAAATATAAACACCCAACTTCAGGAAATATAAACACCCAACTTCAGGAAATTTTAATCTATCTATCTATTTATTGCCAGACGCCTTACTCCCTTTAATGGGGTTGGCCATACACAAAATGCCCCCAAGCAAACCTATCCCCTGTAAGAGGGACAACCCATGTCAGTTTACTGAAGGACTTACAGGATTGACCACTCAATTTAGGGTCCGTCTGACTCAGAGGCCTTTTATCTATTTTTTAGCACTATTTTTCTACAGTGGTGTGCGGCTAATCCATCCACTAACCTGCTTCACCCTAAGATAGCAGTACTGGAAATTTTAAGCGTGAATGTAAACAATGCTTGACTGTTGGTGGTTGTTGAGTACAAGTTGGTGTGTCTCCTGTACAGAGTTCGAGAATTCTTCACTGACGAGCAGTTGGCCGTGATATATAAAAGTCATGTGCGTTCTCAGATGGATTACTGTTCACCTCTGTGGGGTGGAAGTGGAATGGTTGCATTGAGGCAGTTGGACAAAATTCAAAATAAAGCTATTAGATTAATCAATAACCCTGCAATCACAGAGGACCTTCCTACATTATCCATACGAAGAAACGTTGCATCCCTTGCATTATTCTACAGATATTTTCACAGCAATTGTTCCGAGGAACTTGCTTCAATTGTGCCTCCTCTCCACATCTTTCCCCGTAGAACTAGGGCAGCTGAGAGCGCCCACGAATTTACACTTTCTCCTCCACAATGCAGAACTTCTGCTTATCAGAATTCATTTATCCCCAGAGCTACTACTCTTTGGAATTCACTTCCCTCGAATTGCTTTCCACAAACTTACAATCTACAAATGTTTAAATCCAGTTGTTACAAACATTTTATGAATGGAGGATGCCTTTAGGCACATGGACCTTTTTGTTGTATCTGTGTTTTTCCTTCCTCCGTTCATTGTCTCTTAAAAAAAAAAAAAAAAAAAAAAAAAAAAATTGGTGTGCGTCTCCCTCTAAAGGCCGCCAGTCCGTCCTAGCCGCCCACTGAGGAATGACTGATGGCCGGCCAAGAGTTTAATTAGTTTCACCTGATATTAGGATTAATGGAATGTTTATGGGAGTTATAAGATATATATTCCGTTCCCGTAACAAAAGTCGTTAAACTAACAAATTCTCCACATAAATATCAGGCGGAGATGGATACATTTTGTTGTTCTTTTTTGGGGTTGAATTCCCCGGGGTCTATTTTATATCGTAATTGCTCATTTTCGGTGTTATGTCTTGCCAAAGGGAGGCTAGTGTAGTTGTCAGATGTTTTTTCAGTAATTATCATGTTTTAATTACGTTTAAGTTATGTTTAATGCAAACAAAAACATGACTACAATTATGAATCATTGCAGAACAAATGGTATTCACTTGTCCCGCATTTTTAGTGTTTTTTCATCCTCTGTATCAATGGGGTTTATTTTTCATTTGTATAGGCCTAGTGTAAAATTTCACAAATGAGCAAGATTGTCGGCGAACTATTTCTGAACTTCACCAATTTGTGTGTTTTATGATCCAACTTGAGAGCAAGTAATTGAAAACAATAATAATAAAATGATAATTATGAAAATAATAATAATAATAATAATACAAAAACTGAAGTGTGTGTTAATAATGACGGTTGTATCGGGTGTGTCGGGCCGGAGAGTTATGGGTCGTGTGTGTTGTATTTTAATGTCCTTATCACTGTATTTATGACCTCCCACCTCCACATGTGTCACACTCAATATTACGAACGTTCCCCTCCCCCCCCCCCCCTCTCTCTCTCTCTCTCTCTCTCTCTCTCTCTATCTCTCTATCTCTCTCTCTCTCTCTCTCTCCTCCATATAATTCCCACAGATCCTTCTTAAGCTGTGTAAAATTGTCTAATGATAGCCAGAATAAACTGTCAAAATGCGTCCCAATCTTCAAAGGATCATCTGCACTGAATATTTAAGTAGCCTACTGCCGTTATGTTCTGTCCACTTTCATTTAATAATACCTCAGCTACTTATCCACGCTGCTGACCCTCTGTGATGTCACGTAAACAAGGGAATCCGGAGTTCTCGGAGGTGGAACAAAAGGAGTCAGTGTCACGGTGATGCGGCTCTTTATATCGGCTCATGTCCGTGGCTATATTATACAGTACAGGGGTGGGAAGTAGCATCTCACGGGCGGGCACTGATCTTAGCAGTTTAGGTGGTGTCACACGAGCGTTATTTGCGTATTTTTTTCCGGCGATTATGGTCTGACAGCTTCAACATCTACTGTAAGTTTTATCAGATTTCAGCCGCCTAACATAATCTACCTTGTTCTTAGGTTGAAGGATAATCTACCTTCAGTCTAATTTCCGGTATATACATGTTATACTTCCGGACAAGGTCTCTTCACAACATCTGGGATAGGTCTAAAGACCTTCCAGGTTTGTTTGTTATTTAATAGGGTCCAGAGACCTTCATGTACTCTCTCTAACAAACTTCCTCCATTCATTCCTGTCATTTGATAATTCTTTTGCTTCAACCATTCCATGTTTACACTTTGACGCACATTCTGACACCTTATCATACCATCTTCTTCTCGGCTTTCCACGCCTTCTTCTTCCTTCCACTTCACTGACATAGATACTTTTAACTATTCTTTCTTCAGGCATTATTACTATTATTGTTATTTATTATTATTATTATTATTATTAGTAGTAGTAGTAGTAGTAGTAGTAGTAGTAGTATTAGTAGTAGTAGTAATATTCGTATGTTTATAGAGAGCAAGAGAGCGAGAGTACAAAAGAAACCTAAATAATCTGGCCGCCTGACACTGTGGGTGGACTTGTGTGTGATGTTCCAGGAAGTGTATCATTAGAGCCCCGAGTAGCCTGATGCCCATATTATTGTGTGAGGGGCCCCGCTAGTAATCCTGCTCACACACACACACACACACACACGAGTAATGTCCAGGGATTTATCAAGTCATCTACCGCTGTCAAAACATATTAGACACGGTGGGCGGAGGAGGAGGAGGAGGAGGAGGTGGGCGGTCTACGAATTTGTCTTGTATAGACGAGTTTGGGTGTTTCGTATAGCACCACCACCCGTGTACTTTAAACATACTGGCCCCGAACTGTAAACTTTGTGCGTACCGGCACGAATAGAACGCAAAACTGTAACAAAATTGGTAGATGGTGTGTTTTAATGTTAACACATCTTAGAAAGCCTATCTAATTTGCTTGGTTCCCTGAAATAGATTTAGGCAACGCTGCTTTTCATCTTATCCAATCTTCTGATTGCCTATTTGTTCTATTAATTGGGTAATGCTATACAATTGAGTTACACGATTAAATTTATCTTGTAATAAATTTAAATAATTGGAGAACAATTTAATCAGATTAATTGATTTTAGTATATGAACTACTAAAAGTGTGTGTGTATGTGTGTACAGTATATGTGTGTCCGCTCGATAACTTTTCAATATTAACACGAATTAATCACCAATATTTGCATTTTTGTTCTGCTACCACACCTTAAAGAGTGAAGCTTTTTCTCATTTCCTTTACCAATCTACAGAGAATAATTACCTCCCACTGTCCCATTAGTCTCCACCATAACCCCTTCACCGTCCTATCTCTCACATGAGTTACCGAAGCCATAACTTATAATTCTAACCCATCAACTCTTTTATACCCTTTGAAGAGTATCACGCGTTTTGATAGTTTATTCTGGCTATCTTTAGACGAATTTATACAGCTTAGGAAGGATCTGTGGGAGTTATGAGGGTCAAGACTTATCACAATCAACTCGGACTTCCATACACCCTTCCTAATCTTAATAACAATCGTCTAATAATAGCTAGAAACTGAAAATAAATACGTCATCGGATCTTCGAATGGTTAAATCTGCCTAGTAATCCATAATGTTCATCTTATTCCACTGGTTCAATAGTAAGATAGATGTGTCATTCCCAGGCTCCTCTGTACTCACCCTTTCTACCTATCTATCTACTGATCTATCGACACATCTATATTCATCTAACCATCCACTTCTTTCCATGCACCCGATACATACACATACCGGTACATACAACTGTACAACAAAGACTCGCCACAACACAGCCCCATCATGTCACCAATTGTCTTTGTAGGAGATAATTGAACATAATTATATATATATTTTTTTTTCTATATTCCAACTACTCCCTCTCGGGCATAGGCTGAGAGCCTGTACATTCCACCGCTCAACACGGTGAAGCCCGTGAGGTCTTGTTCCAGTCTGGGGAGTGAGACATGTGAAGCATCCATCATGGCTCGAAGCAGCTCCATCTCTGAAGCGGCTGGTTGCTTCGCTCAAGTGCTTCACCGTCTCACCCTCCAGACTCAGACCCTCACTCTCACAACGCCACCTATTGAGCAGTGAACTCACTAGGCATTGTCCCCCTGCAACATATTTTGAATATGGGAATATTCATACAATAGACACATATTGCACATAGGTGGCTACGAATATATATTGTACCTCTTTGTAACTCCTTGTAAGACCCTCTTTCTGTCCGGTGGTGATTATAGCTTCCTGTTTCTGTGTTGACACTGGTTTGATGGTGTGTGTGTGTGTATGTGTGTGGTTAGGGAGATGTGAATCTGTGTTCAGATAATTTCCACCTACTGTCGTCCATGGTATTTACATGTTTAAGAAGTCTCATTATTAGTACACATTAGGACATTGGTTATTTAAATGTTTTAACTTCTTGTTCCCTGTAAATTATGCCCTGTAATTTTGATGGTGTTGTTTTCAAACATATTATATATATACTCAGTGAGAGAGTGGGTGGGGGGTGGGGGTGGGGGTGGGGGTGGGGGTGGGGGTGGGGGGAGCGTGACAATATGAGTTAGGATGATGGAGTGCCTGCTGTCTAGCCTTTCATGTAGGGACCGTAGAAATTATGGTCTGATAAAACATTATTTCAGCAGACAGCATCATTGTTACGTGGGCAGACTCTTGTATGTCAAGATGATAAAGCACTGCTACCTGGCATAATGCAACATCTTTAAGGGAGCTGCGGCTTAAAAACAAATTTGAGTATGAATACATATACGGTATATATCTATCTATCTATCTATCTATCTATATGCTCAGGCCCAATCCCCAGTTTGGGGGTAGCCGACTCAAGACAGCAAGAACAGGGAAAACACAAAAACAACATAAAACAAAAAATAAACACAGATAAAAAACACAAACTCACACACATCCAGGTCATATATAGTATATATAGCATTACAAATATTATTCCTGCTATCACTCTGCCTCATCACAATCATCGTTCACTATATCGCTTCTCACACTATCATAGATTCCCCCCTCTCACCCGACCACCACCTCCATGATGACCACCACTCACATAATATATATTGTCACCATCATGCATCTCTTAAGGGGAGATGGGTTCCCCTTCTTCCTCATGTTTAACTCCATTAGTTTTCAGACTTAAAGACGCTAGGCCCATTATTTTGGCAATTTTAAGACCTTTCGCCCCATTTCTTTGTCAATGCTAAGACTGTTCGTGTCATTTAGGTGTCGATTTTTTCCTAGCGAGCGATAGCGAGCCTGTAATTTATGAGGAAGCGGCCTTCGGCCGGGACATTTTTCTATCGAAAAATTTACAGATTTACCTTAAAGGATTTTTTTTTTTTTTTTAAAGCTTGATGGAGGTCTAGGGAAGATACTAAAACAATAATAAAACGATATATAAATGAGCAAATAAATACACCCATCTCCCTTTAACACCACTCTACCTTCTATTCTCACGGGTTTGTCATTCTCATATCTTGACTGATACCCTCTCATCGTAGTAACCTCAGCAACCTCACACTTTTTTTGTATTCCAACCTTTCACACTTTTTCTCCTTTCATCACCACCACCACCATTCTCACTGCACTACTTCTCACTTCACTTCATGTCTAACCTTATTGTCTTCTGTCTGTCCACCTCATCTCCTCTCTCACTTCACCACCTCTTATTTCATCACACTATACTGTATAACCCAGGGATCTCACTATACCTCCTACTGCCTCTCTCTCACCACCACCACCACCACCTGCCTCTTTCATCACAACTATCACCTCACCAACACCACCTTCTCTCTCACACATCAGCCTCTCTCTCTCCCCCCCCCCCCTAGTTACCGATGGCACCACTCCCGCCCCTCGTAATCTAAACACAATAAAATTCCCATAAACCGGACGACGCCGTGTATAAACTCCAGGTCCCGACAGACAGTTCATCTACATGTGTCAGATAACGTCCGAATTGGGGTTTCTCGGCCGCAGATTCTTCCTCACTAGGGTAGTTCCAGGTCCCCAGCAAGAATCCCCGACCATTAATTAGGCATTCATTAATTTTAACGGCAAATAGAGAAGCAGGTAGTAAGTGCAGGACAGAGCTACAAGAGGAGCAGCCGCGGAGAGTTATGAGAAGGTCGGTTGGCGTGGAACAAGCAAATGTGGCCCAAATTCTTCATTCTGTTTTAAATTAGTCGATTAATTAACCAGAGTCGATTCCTCCCTTCTTAAGGCTGGTTCATACGAGCGCTTTTTCCGTCGATTTTCAGTCGGCAGCTTCATTATACTGTCAACCTTACAGCTTTATAGTCAACAAATATGGTTAAATTAAATTGTTATATTTGTCTGAAATCTGATCAAACTTGAATTCAAAAGCTTCCACAGAAAAGATGCTGAACAAAAATGCCCGTGTGATCTGGTCTGCCAGCTTGTTTAGCGATGGGTCGGAGAGGCGGCGACGGAGGAAGGGACATATTTCCATGGTCCGTCGCCGTCGCGGAATACCGATAGAGAGAGATAGGGGCGTGTTGACCAAGTTGACTGTGAAAAGTAACAGCAGGAGTGGGAAGATGGGAGGGGAGGGAGAGAAACACTGAAGAGGAGATAGTGTCCAGATCATCGCCAGATAGGTCAGCCACTGTTTTTAATTGCCACCACCACCAGCAGCCTCCCCGCCTCTCTCTCTCTCTCTCTCTCTCTCTCTCTCTCTCTCTCTCTCTCTCTCTCTCTCTCTCCCCCAGCCGCCGACGCCAGCACCCCGTAGCATCCGTCAAAGATTCACCACCTCAGCAGGGGGGTGAAGTTAGGATACCGTCAGCCTCACTGTTGTCCACAGCACTGGGATGTCCTACGCCATTTGCATACAATCTTGTCGCTATTTTATGTACTCAACCGCGCATTCCGAACAACTGTTTATAACCACTCAGCAAAATAAGTGGCAAGCTACTCTTAAGCATTGTTCATTGGAATATGACTGTACAGTAGCACGCAATTATTCAATTACTGTAATTCATAACTAACTGCACATATATTTAATTAGGACCGATAGTTATATTTGCAGTAGGAACAGTTCAAGGTCACAGGTTACTCCGAGTAGGCAGTGACTATTTGGTATATGCCCAAGGTCTGTCGTATCTCATGAACTATCTATCATGAACCAAGAGAAACATACAACATGTCGTGTATATCCCTTTCTGTACCACCGACGTATTTTTAATTTTATTCTAACTATATTTAGA
Source organism: Lithodes maja (assembly GCA_037953745.1). Lineage (NCBI taxonomy): Eukaryota > Metazoa > Arthropoda > Malacostraca > Decapoda > Lithodidae > Lithodes > Lithodes maja. The sequence continues at coordinate 8,606 of JBAKBP010032989.1, forward strand.
AGATTGTGTACAGTTTAAGAAGCGTCTGTGGTAGTACAAAGTGTTAAGTGAGGTAGTTCGATGCGCTATAATTGCTGGAGGCCCTTTTTAAGCTGAATAAAATCGTCTAATACTAGCTAGAATAGAGTTAAGGGGAGGTATTTAGTGTGTTCCCTAGACCTCCATCAAGCTTAAAATTACACCCCCTTGAGTCCCTTTCAAGATAAATTTGTACATTTTTCGGTAGAAAAATATCCCGGCCGAAGGCCGATTCCTCTTAAATTACAGGCTCGCTATCGCTCGCCAGGATAAAATCGACACCTGAATTGCACGAAAGGTCTTAATATGGGGTGAAAGTTCTTAAAATCGCTAAACTAATGGGGCAAACGTTTTATAATATCAAAAGCAATGGGGCTAAACATAAGGGAGAAAGGGGTCAAGAAAACAATCCCTCAAGTGGAGATCTCCCCTTAAGAAGGACGGCAGCGGTACTGATGGGATATAGACAAACTCGGTGGGTGGGTGTTTTATAATAAAGGAATAATCTAGCCTACCGCCCCCCCCCCCCCCCCATCCACCAACAACCGGTCTCTGCGCTATATATATATATATATATATATATATATATATATATAAAACTCTCAAGATGTCCACTTGAGAGATTTGTTTCTTGACTCCTTTCTCCCTCATGTTTAGCCCCATTGTTTTTTCTAATTTTAAGACGTTTGCCCCCATTATTTTGACTTATTTTGAACTTTCAACCCATTTCTGTCAATTTTAAAACCTTTCGTGCCACTTAGGTGTCAATTTTATTCTGGCGAGCGATAGCGAGCCTGTAATTTAAGAGGAACCGACTTTCAGCCGGGACATTTTTCTACCGAAAAATGTACACATTTATCTTGAAAGGGGCTCAAGGGGGTGTAATCTTAAGCTTGAAGGACATCTAGGGACCAAACTAAAAACCTCCCCTTAACACTGTACATAAAGCTTGAACCTTATAATCTATGAGCGCGGGGTCTGTATATCACTATTTTTGTGGGGCCTGTCTTGATGGATAGCTGTTTAGGTATTCAGTAACCAGATCGTGATGACAGGACTGCTATTAACAGTGATATACCTGGGGTTACGTGTGTGTGTGTTTGATGTATTTATTATATATATGTGTGTGTGTGTGTATTACTGTGTGTGTATGATGTATTTATTATATGTGTGTGTGTGTGTGTGTGTATTAGTGTGTGTGTATGATGTATTTATTATGTGTGTGTGTGTGTGTGTGTATTAGTGTGTGTACCAGGTATATAGTGTGTATGTGAGTGTGTATGATGATCGTGCTGATAATACCGCTATTTAGAATTATATAGCTTGGGTTATTGTGTGTGTGTGTGTGTGTGTGTGTGTGTGTGTGTATGTATATGATGTATATATTGTGTATGTGTGTGTGTGTGTATATGATGTATATATATTGTGTGTGTGTGTGTGTGTGTGTATGATGTATATATTGTGTATGTGTGTGTGTGTGTATATGATGTATATATTGTGTGTGCATGACGATCGTGATGACAGTACCGCTATTAAGAGTGATATACCTGGGGTTAGGTGTGCGTGTGTGTGTATTGTGAGCATTGATGTATTTGTGTATGGAATGTGTTTCTGTGTATGTGAGGATCGGTGTATTGTGTGTGTGTGTGTGTGTGTATGTGTGTGTGTTTGCTTGAACTAGTTATGTATACATCTAGGCTATATTTGTATTTGCAATGTCTGCCTTTCTGTATATCTAATTGATATACATTATTCATCTAATATATTGTCTTAGTTAATTTATTTGATAATCTATCTATCTGGGTATCTAGCAGTAGTATTCTTTAGTACCTCTCTTGCTCTTCATTTAGTGTTTTTGCATATCCAATGTTTAATTTATCGGCTTATCTAATTACCTTACAGTACCTATATAAATATAATTTGTGTTTATTGATGCTATGTAATAATTACATCAAAGTATTGTTACAGTTAGCCTTCTACTTGTCCGTCATTAACTGTAAAGGGGAAGGGTTCATTTTTGGTTCATTGTTTAATTTGAATATACATGTTTTTAGTTTTCTCCTCCCTAGACCTCCATCAAACTTTAAAAAAAAAAAAAAAAAAAACTCTTCTAGATATATTTATACATTTTTTGGTAGAAAAAATTCCAGGCCGAAGGCCGGTTCCCCCTAAATCACAGGCGGCTCTTGAAGTGGGATCTTCGGGATGTTTTATAAGCTTGATGGAGAGGTCTAGGGAGAAACTTATATGTGTGTGTGTGTGTATAGCGATCAATAAATAATCCCTCTCCCCTTAACTCTGCAGTATACTTTGTTATATCTGTTTTCAAATAACCAACACTAAGTCCAAGCTAATGCATCATGTAGTCCTGACCTATAGATCATATCCGTGTATCAGTTTGGATTCGGGATATATATATATATATATATATATATATATATATATATATATAATGTCGATAACTTCCACAAGCGGGAACTTCAAATTGCTGGCATAATGTAATTTAGACGTCAGCAATCCACGGTTGATGTGCTGTTGAACTTTTCGAGATGTGTAAGCGAGAGAGAGAGAGAGAGAGAGAGAGAGAGAGAGAGAGAGAGAGAGTACAAAGGAGTACAAAGGAAATCAAGCAACAACAGGTCTGGTGACCCTTCTAGGCTGCTTGTCCTCCAAAACACTGAGGATCAAGTGTCCAAACAGTGGTTTAGAGTGGGTAAGGGAACATTGGAAACGGAACTACTGCCCTGCCACTAACGTGGCAGGACTAGGAAGTTAGTAGGGGACATATGGGTTAGTAACTGAGGGGAGGATAAAATAAAGTTATTCATTTACAAACGCAGTCAGACGCGGGTTTGATGCGAGATATTTGTCTAGGCGGAATTTAAATGAATCAACGGTGCTGCAGTCTATAACGTCTCGGGGAAGCCCATTCCACAAGTTGACAACTCGATTGAAGAAGAAATTCTTAGATTCGTGTGAGTTAAAAGATTTACCAATAATTTTGCAACCGTTTCCCCGCGTGTAATTAGATTGGTCGATAGTGAAGTACTTACTACAGTTCATATTGTCGATGCCTTTGATGATTTTGAACACTTGAATTAAGTCACCTCTTAATCTGCGCTGGGTTAAAGGAAATAGATTTAATTCTCTAAGACGCTCTTCGTATGGTTTGTTCTTTAGGCTAGGTATCATTTTGGTAACTCTACGTTGAACTCGTTCTAGCTTGTTTATGTCTTTTTGGTAATAAGGGCACCAGCATTGAACGCAGTATTCCAGAAGAGGGCGGACTAAGGAATTGTAAAGGGTTAGGATTACGTCTTTGGATTTATGCTCAAATGATCTGCCTATAAAGCCAATTATTTTGTTTGCCTTCTTAACAACTTCTGAACATTGTTGACTCGGTTTTAGGTTACTCGATATTGTTACTCCCAGATCGGTTTCTCTGTTTACATTCTTAAGCTGAGTGCCATTCATCGAATAGTTTGCTTTCTCATTTAGGTATCCGATATGTAGTACTTTACATTTATCCGCATTGAAACTCATTTGCCAAATTTGGGCCCAATGTGACAATTTATCTAGATTGTGTTGCATATCGTCAACTTGATCTTTTGAGAGTACGCTATTTGCAATTTTTGTATCGTCAGCAAATTTTGAGATTGTACAGGTGAGACCCTCATCTATGTCGTTGATGTAAATTAGAAAGAGAATTGGTCCTAGTACCGATCCCTGGGGTACCCCGCTACTTACATTGGTCCATTTAGATGCCTTACCGTTTATGACTACTCTTTGCTTTCTGTCGCTGAGCCAATTTTCTATCCATTTCAACACACCGTCTTGTATTCCATGCGCTTTTAGTTTTACCAGTAAACGTTTGTGGGGAACTTTGTCAAAGGCCTTTTGAAAATCAAGGTATATAATATCTACAGCTTTACTCTCATCGTAGAGGTTGAGGATATCGTGGAAGAAGTCTAAGAGGTTTGTTAAACAGGAACGTTTTTTACGAAAGCCGTGTTGAGTATCTTTAAGTATGTTATTTTCCTCTAAGTGATTTACGAGTCTGTCTCTTATGACCGTTTCTAGCATTTTACATACAACTGAGGTTAAGCTAATTGGACGATAGTTACTGGGTAGGGATTTGCTGCCTTTTTTGAATATCGGTGTTACGTTGGCTATCTTCCACTGATCAGGCATAGTTCCAGACTGCAAGGATTTATTGAATAGTAATGTCAGTGGTTTGGAGAGCTCATCCTTAGCTTCCTTTAGAACTCTAGGCGAGATTGTATCAGGTCCAGGCGTTTTATTTACCTTGAGTTTATCTAAACAATTCAATACTTCTCTCTCTGTAACGGTGATTGATATTGCTTAGAACATCTGAATTATCAATCTGAATCGGTAATGGTGTAGGGATATCACTGAGGTCTTCTGTTGTAAAAACTGATGCAAAGAAGGTATTGAGGGCATTACTCATTTGTACTTCGTCTTTGGTGTATTCTCCATTTTCATCGACTACCGGTCCAACAGTTGAAGTAACTACTTTTTTCTTTCTGATATAACTATAGAATTCTTTCGGGTTTGTTTTACTTTGATTCGCAATATGTAACTCTAGGGTCTTTTTACTTTGCTTAATTAACTTTTTGGCTTTGCGTCGTAGCTCTACAAATTTCACCCGTTCTTCGTCATTTTGTGAGGATTTTAATCTATCATTAGCAAATTTTTTAGCAAGCAGGCAGTTTGATTTATCTTTATTCCACCATTTGGGCTTATTATTATGGCCTGGACGCCGTATTTTCGATGGTATGCAGTCTTGCACTGCTTTTAGGTAAGTGGTTTCGAATAACTTCCAAGATGTATTTATGTCGTTATTGTTAATTAAAAAGCTCCAGTCAGTTTCTTTAAACATAGCTCTAAGTTTATGAAAGTTTGCTTTCTTGAAATTAGGGACTTTTTCGATGCTACTATTTGGTTCGTTACTAGTAAAGTTTAAAGTGAAAGTTATCGTACGATGGTCGCTGTTACTGAATTCATCACCAACATTCAAATTCTCTATTAATTCTTCTTTTGTTGCAAGTACAATGTCAAGAACGTTATTACCACGGGTCGGTGTTCGAACAAATTGATAAAGCGAACTCTCTTGCAAGTTCGTATACAAGTCATGTCCGGAGTGTGAAGTAAGAGTATCGCCCCACTTGGTCACAGGTAAATTAAAGTCGCCAAAAAATACGGTATCTTGTGAGTTACTTACATCTGCAATTTGTTCATAAATTTCTCGGTCAGTTTGCACTGATTGAGCTGGAGGTCTGTATATTAATGCAAGTATTATTTTTGTACCTTTATTATTCTTTATTAGCACAAAAGATGTGTCGACGTTCACAATTTGAGGTTTTGACAAGAGGGTCGGGTTAAGACTTTCTTTGATATAAAATAAAACGCCACCTCCATTTTTATTTATTCGGCTTTTCTCAAACATTACATAACCGGGAAGTGAATACTCTGCTAAAAAGTCTCTATCTACTGTATTGAGCCAAGATTCTGTTATACCAATCACATCATAATTTTCAGTAAACACTAGTTCCTCTAAATCTGAAAATTTATTGCGTATGCTACGAGCGTTTGCATAGAAAACCTTTAAAGTTGCGGTTTTAGAACTCGCAGAACGTTCTTTAATCACATTTTTGGTTCTGATCGGATCTACATTTACATTCATGGCTGACATCGGTCCTCGGTCGTTATCCCTGGCGGTTTTGAATTTGGGTCGTGTTGGTGGAGCTTTATCCAAATTCGCGGTTCTTGACAGATTAGCATTTAATTCCTTCGCAGGTTGCCGCCCTCGCTGTCTTCGGTCCTCCTTCCTGGTTGTCCTGTGCTGAGTCGATTTCTTCTCCGAAAATCCTTCACCGCATCGTTGAGAAGACGCCCAAAACGTGCTGCTCCCACCTGGTTCAGATGAACTCCATCGTCCGAAAACAAATAGTCATCGTAGTAGAAATTGTCCCAGGTGTCGACGAATCCCACGTTTTCCTTCCTGCAGAGGTTTGCTAGACAACGATTTGTGCTGGTGGCTATGTTGTAAAATCGGCTCTCTACACCAAGCTGGGGGACGATTCCTGAGACGATGATCCTTGATGACTTCTCCTTAAACGACTTGATCAGCTGCTGGTACTTTAAAAGCAAATCTTCCGACCGGGTTCGCTGTACATCGTTGGATCCAACGTGGATGACGTACATTGTATTAGCAGGGGCCAGCTTAGATACTTCGTCAACTGCAGCAACTACGTCGTCCACACCACCACCAGGGATACAAAAACGCTTCCTGGTCTTAGGTGCTCTGGCGCAAAACTCTGTGAGCTGACCACGTATCATCGAGTCTCCCACGAGCCGGACTTCTTCTATTTCCGCTTCGTCATCTGAGTCTGCGAGTATCTGGAAGCGGTTTTGACACTCGGTAATCGGTATGGGTTTCCTGGTCTTGGGGCAAACGTTGTTCCTCACGACACGGAAGTTGTCTTGAGGGGGAAGAGAGTTACTATTTGTTTGTTGAGTATCGGAACCATCAGATGAAATGGCTACTGCAGGCGTTGAATTGTTGGCAGTTGACGTTGGGGCGTTGGTGGCTGCTGGAGTTGCGGTGACAATTGAAGTTTGTGGTACTCCAACGTTGAGTGTTACAAACTCTTGGAGTGATTCCAGCTTCATGGTGAGGACGTTTATCTTGTTGTAGGCAAACAATCTTATCTTGTTGTAGAGAGAGAGAGAGGGGGAGGGAGGGAGGGAGGGAGGGAGGGAGGGAGCGAGCGAGCGAGCGAGAGAGAGAGAGAGAGAGAGGTTGTGTGTGTGTGTGTGTATTCATGCATGTGTGTATGTTGTATTTCTCTTATACCAAAAATACTGCGGCACATAAGTATACAGTCCAATAATAAATATTAACATGTTTTCATTTAGGTACGTGTTTGGTTTCTGTGGACCTATGACAAGATAATGGCTACATGAAAGACTAGGTATCCATTTCCTTAGGAATATAGTTTTTTGGAAGTTTTACGATTCGGTGTCATTATATATAAACGGCACCGTATTTACGATTCGGTGTCATTATATATAAACGGCACCGTATTTACGATTCGGTGTCATTATATATAAACGGCACCGTATTTACGATTCGGTGTCATTATATATAAACGGCACCGTATTTACGATTCGGTGTCATTATATATAAACGGCACCATATTTACGATTCGGTGTCATTATATATGAACGGCACCGTATTTACGATTCGGTGTCATTATATATAAACGGCACCATATTTACGATTCGATTCGGTGTCATTATATATAAACGACACCATATTTACGATTCGGTGTCATTATATATAAACGGCACCGTATTTACGATTCGGTGTCATTATATATAAACGGCACCATATTTACGATTCGGTGTCATTATATATAAACGGCACCATATTTACGATTCGGTGTCATTATCTATAAACGGCACCGTATTTACGATTCGGTGTCATTATATAATAAACGGCACCATATTTACGATTCGGTGTCATTATATATAAACGGCACCATATTTACGATTCGGTGTCATATATAAACGGCACCATATTTGCGAGTCGGTGTCATTATATATAAACGGCACCATATTTACGATTCGGTGTCATTATATATAAACGGCACCATATTTACGATTCGGTATCATTATATATAAACGGCACCGTATTTACGATTCGGTGTCATTATATATAAACGGCACCATATTTACGATTCGGTGTCATTATATATAAACGGCACCATATTTACGATTCGGTGTCATTATATATAAACGGCACCGTATTTACGATTCGGTGTCATTATATATAAACGGCACCATATTTACGATTCGGTGTCATTATATATAAACCACCGTATTTACGATTCGGTGTCATTATATATAAAAGGCACCGTATTTACGATTCGGTGTTATTATATGTAAACGGCACCATATTTACGATTCGGTGTCATTATATATAAACGGCACCGTATTTACGATTCGGTGTCATTATATATAAACGGCACCATATTTACGATTCGGTGTCATTATATATAAACGGCACCGTATTTACGATTCGGTGTCATTATATATAAACGGCACCGTATTTACGATTCGGTGTCATTATATATAAACGGCACCATATTTACGATTCGGTGTCATTATATATAAACGGCACCGTATTTACGATTCGGTGTCATTATATATAAACGGCACCATATTTACGAATCGGTGTCATTATATATAAACGGCACCGTATTTACGAGTTTGAACATTATCTATGACGAGGTAGGTGAAGTTGAAATATAATACTTGAAAACGAACTCAAAAGTTACTGTTCAAATTAAGGGGAGATATCGACTTGAGGGATTTTTTTCTGGATCCCTTTCTCCCTCATGTTTAGCCCCATTGCTTTTGAGATTTTAAGACAGTCGCCCCATTTGTTTGGCGATTTTAAGAACTTTCGCCCCATTTCCGTCAATTTTAAGACCTTTCGTGCAATTTAGGTGTCGTCGATTTTATCCTGGCGAGCGATAGCGAGCCTGTAATTTAAGAGAAACCGGCTTTCAGCCGAGACATTTTTCTATCGAAAAATGTACAAATTTATCTTGAAAGGGGCTCAAGGGGGTGTATAATCTTAAGCTTGATGGACATCTAGAGACCAAACTAAAAACCTCCCCTTAATATAACGAACTCATTAGCATTTATTAATATGGAAACCATGGAAGACTTATCTCAAGACAAAGTAATTCAAACACTTTAATGGACAGGTCGACAGGCCTAAGTCATATAAATATAATTATATAACGTTAGTACCGGATAATAATGAGGGTGGTTTAAGGGGCAGGTAGTCGCTTTTTCTGGACTCTCTTCTCCCTTGTGTTTAGCATATTAGTTTTGAGATTTTAACACGTTCTTTCCATTAGTTTCGCGATTTTGAGACTTTTCGACCCATTTATTTGTCAATATTAAGACCTTGCGTGCCATTTAGGTGTCGATTATTTCCTGGCGAGCGTTAGCGAGCCTGTAATTTTAGAAGGGATCGGCCTTCGGCCGGGACATTTTTCTACCGAAAAATGTACAAATTTATCTTGAAAGGAGATCTAGAGGGTGTTTTTATAATGTTTGATGGTGGTCCAGCGAGGAAACTAAAAAAAAACATAAATTAATATATAATACACCGACCAAACAACAAGCACTACCTACCCCCTTGATGCTGGTGGATAACAACATCAAACAAGAACATCCATCTCGACCAAAGTTTACAAAAGTTGTTGAACTTTGTCTACAGCATATAATTTAGGTCAATTGAATATAGCAGTAGCCAGTTATATGAGGGACTGAGAGGGAAGTGTATGAAACTCAAAAGCCAAATAGAATACTAATATAGCTTGAAGACATAAAATATAGCTTGAAGACATAAAATATAGCTTGGAGACAAAGTATAGCTTGAAGACACAAAATATAGCTTGAAGACATAAAATATAGCTTGAAGACATAAAATATAGCTTGAAGACATAAAATATAGCTTGAAGACATAAAATATAGCTTGAAGACATAAAATATAGCTTGGAGACATAAAATATAGCTTGAAGACACAAAATATAGCTTGGAGACATAAAATATAGCTTGAAGACATAAAATATAGCTTGAAGACAAAGTATAGCTTGAAGACAAAATATAGCTTGGAGACATAAAATATAGCTTGAAGACATAAAATATAGCTTGAAGACATAAAATATAGCTTGAAGACATAAAATATAGCTTGAAGACAAAATATAGCTTGAAGAGACAAAATATAGCTTGAAGACATAAAATATAGCTTGAAGACATAAAATATAGCTTGAAGACAAAGTATAGCTTGAAGACAAAATATAGCTTGGAGACATAAAATATAGCTTGAAGACATAAAATATAGCTTGAAGAAATAAAATGTAGTACTAAAATACATATTTACTGTGGCTGTAAATCAAATTATAGCAAGAACAATTATATAAGTTTGTTAACTTTATGCAGGTAATTCAAGCCCTTCTTAAGGGAAGATCTCCACTTGAGGGATTTTTTTCTGGACCCCTTTCTCCCTCATGTTTAGCCCCATTGCTTTTGATATTATAAAACGTTTGCCCCATTAGTTTACCGATTTTAAGAACTTTCACCCCATATTAAGACCTTTCGTGCAATTCAGGTGTCGATTTTATCCTGGCGAGCGAAAGCGAGCCTGTAATTTAAGAGGAACCGGCTTTCAGCCGGGACATTTTTCTACCGAAAAATGTACAAATTTATCTTGAAAGGGGGTCTACGGGGTGTAATTTTAAGTTTGATGGAATTCTAGGGAACGAACTAAAAACCTCCCCTTAAACTACATAACATTGTCTAATTTTAGCTGGAATATAAAGGTATTAGGCGTCATCGTGCTGAAGGGGTTATATAGTGAAGGCTGGAGAGGAAACTAATCACTAACGAAGTCTATAAAGAAATGGTCAAGTGTCGTATAATTCCAAACCATTTCATTTGAACAGAAACAGAAGTAGGATAATTATACAACGTTTTAGGTTCTTTATTGCGTGTGTAAATCAAAAGGCCAGTTTATAGAATTAAGTTCAAAAGAAGTGTCCAAAACCTAAGGGAACTTTATGACGATAGTCCAAACCATATCATTTAGAGCAATAATCAAAAAATGGAATCAAATATTTAGTGAACTGTATATCGATATTTCCAAACCATATAATTTCGAACAACAGAAACATAATAGCACTAGATATGAGGCACTTTTAAAGTTTCTAAGAACAAAAAGGCAAAACAAAACGCTGATCTCCGGCGAAGTATTCAAATATTTAGTGGACTATATGTCGATAGTCCAAGCCATATAATTTAGAGCAAAATTGAAATCAAAGCATCACGGAACACGAGGGAATTATAAAGTTTCTGTAGACCAAAGTGTAAGAGAAAACACAGTATAATTGTTGATTTTATATATTTTATTACAATATATTTGTTTTGCCATTTCGAGCAATTTATTGTGCGTTTGCCACCGGTTTATTGCATATTGCAGGCTTCCTATCGTTCCTCCAAGAAAAATCGATACCTGAATGGAGCAAAAGTATTACAATTACCAAATCAATGAAGCAAAACGTCTTACAATCGCCAAACCAATGAGGCGAAACGTCTTAAAATCGCCAAACCAATGGGATCAAACAGGGTCTGAACTAATGGCATCCCCGCTCCCCGGGTAGGACGCGCGACAGGGAGACATGGAGACGTTTGACTTACCACCCACCAATTATTTAACGCACACCAATATTTGAGTCCAGCTTCTTAAATGTCAGCGTCTCTCCAGGCTGTTGGTAGGTTGGGGGCTGGGAGAGGGGGTGAGGTTAGGGTGTGGGAGGGAGGTGATTGGGTGGAGGAAGGGGGTGGTTAGGCGGGGGAGGGTTGTGGGTGAGAGAGGGGGTGGAGGAATGGGGAGGGATGTGGGTGTGGGAGATGGGAGAGGGGGTGAGGTTGGGGCGTGGGAGGAGGTGGGGGAAGGGGGTGGTTAGGCGGGGGAGGGTTGTGGGTGGGCATTCTCACTCATCTCACACCCAACCCCGTCTACCAATAAAGGACCACACTCTACTAACCCACTCCACCCCCCCCCCCTCCCTCTCCCTCCTCCGAAAAAAGTAAGTAAGTAAATACAAAAATATATATATAGTGAACAAATATACACAATCCTCCCTCAAGGTCTTCCTATCGTCTAATGGTAACCAGCATATGATGAACAAACGGTACCGACGCCTTAAAACTCAAGACTCTCATTCTTCATATGTTTCTGCCCGGAATCAAGCCAAATCTGTTCTTCGACTTGCCAAACACTCTTTCATCAATAATAAATGCACTGAACTATCCAACTCTAGCTCTTCCCAAGCTTTCTGGCATCTAGCCAAAAACCTCTCCAACAATTTCTCTTCCTCGTCTTTCCCTCCCCTTTCCCACTCTGATGGCACAACCATCACTTCTTCCTCTGACAAAGCTAAACTCTTCGCTCAAACTTTTGCTAGAAACTCCACCTTGGATGATTCCGGTGCTATTCCTCCCTCTCCGCCCTCCTCTCTCTTACTTATGCCTAATATCCTAATCTCTTCTAAAGATGTACTTTCTACCCTCTCTGGGCTTAACACTAATAAGGCGTACGGTCCGGACGGTGTTCCTCCTGTTGTTCTCAAAAACTGTGCTTCCGTGCTGACTCCCTGCCTAGGCAAACTCTTTCGTCTCTGTCTATCCTCTAACGTCTTCCCTTCATGCTGGAAGTATGCTCACATTCAACCTGTCCCAAAGAAGGGTGACCGCTCTCAACCCTCCAACTATCGTCCAATTGCTCTTATCTCTTGTCTTTCTAAAGTTTTTGAAACTATTCTTGCTTCCAAATTTCTTAAGCATTTCTCTTCTCATAATCTGCTCTCAGATCGCCAGTATGGCTTCCTTAAGGGTCGCTCTACTGGTGATCTTCTTTCATATCTTACTAACTCATGGTCATCCTCCTTTCGGGACTTCGGTGAGACTTTTTCTATTGCACTAGACATATCGAAAGCCTTCGATAGAGTCTGGCATAAATCTTTAATTTCTAAACTACCCTCCTTCGGTTTCTATCCCTCCATCTGTGCCTTTGTCTCTAATTTCCTTTCCGGCCGTTCCATAGCTGCGGTTGTGGACGGCCATTGTTCACTTCCTCACCCTATAAACTCCGGTGTTCCTCAGGGCTCTGTCCTATCTCCTATTCTCTTTCTAATTTTTATAAATGATCTCCTTAACTGTACCTTAATTCCCATCCATTCATACGCAGACGACTCAACCTTACACTACTCCATTAGTTTTTCAGAACGCCCCAGCCAGCAATCCCTCAACGACAAACGTAATGAAGCCATAGAACTCTTAAATTCTGATCTAAATACTATTTCCAATTGGGGCAGAGAAAACCTTGTTAACTTTAATGCTTCCAAAACCCAATTTCTCCATCTATCTACCCGTCAGGATCTCCCAGCGGACTATCCCTTATTCTTCAACAATACAAAAATCAACCCTTCATCTTCTTTCAATATTCTTGGTGTCTCTTTTTCTTCTGCTCTCATTTGGAAGGACCATATTACCAGTCTTGCTAAGGCAGCCTCCCAGAAGCTGGGTGTGCTCAACCGCCTTAGGGGGTTCTTTTCCCCTGCACAGCTTCTTGCTCTGTACAGGGGCATAGTGCGCCCTTGTATTGAGTATTGTTCACATGTGTGGGGAGGTTCCTCTCACACCGCTCTCCTAGACAAAGTTGAAAGGAAGGCCTTTCGTATCATTAACTCCCGTCCACTCACCAACTCTCTGCAATCTCTCTCTCTCCGCCGCAATGTTGCATCTCTCTCGCTATTCTATCGCTACTATAATAATCAGTGTTCCTCAGAGCTATCCCAGTGCATACCACCTCCTTTACGTAGGGCACGTGGTACCCGTCTTGCAACTCAATCCCACCCCTACTCTGTGCAACTCTCCAACCCAAGAGTGAAACGTTACTCTCAAACTTTCTTCTACTCAACATCTGAGCTCTGGAACTCTCTCCCAGAATCAGTCTTTCCCTCTTCCTATGACTTAAATTGCTTCAAACTCCGTGTGTCCAGGCATTTTGGCTCGAACGTCCCTTGATTTTGGCCCTGTCACTCTTTCAACTATGGGGGAGGCACTCGCTATAGGCAGTTATGCCTTTTGCCTCCCTCAATCACATAGAAAAAAAAAAAAAAAAAAAAAAACGTAATGGGGGTGAATGGGTTAACACC
>JBAKBP010032990.1:0-22442 GCA_037953745.1 Lithodes maja
CTGGGAAGCACCTGTATCACGCAAGACCTCTACTCCATGCTTGCGCCCCGCCCACATCACGCAACCCCGTCCTCTATGGTCGCAAAAAACATCCTGAGCAGGGTTCGAGCCTCCCAGGTGCTTCTGCATTGGCTGTGCCTCAGCCTCTGACGAACTGCCCCGGGCAAACTCAGAAAACTTCGGAGACACACCAATGTTGCAGGCCAAAGACACAGCTGCTGTAGGTGGTTTGCTAGGACAGACTCTTGCAAAGTGCCCCTTTTCATGACAATGATAACACTCCAACTCCCCTCTGGGCTTCCCTTGGTACTGGGAAGGGCCCGGCCCCTTCTTAAATGGGACGGTGCTAGTCTTGTGGTCAGTCTTGGTATCATAGCTCTTGTACTTGTTTGCATAATGTATATCACTAACTCGGGGGGGTGGGACGTCACGCCCCTTGTTACCTGCCTCACTACGCTGGGCAGACCCGCACCCACGAATTAGTGATAGCCGGAGGTCAGCCATCTCAGCTGCCTCCTGTAGAGTTTTAGGGTTCTTTTCTTTAATAGTTAAAGTCATATCTGCACCAGTACACTTATAAAACTGCTCGAGCAGAAACAGCTCAGTCAACTGTTCGGCCGTCTCAGCTTTCTCAGAACGTGTCCAGTTAGCAAGTGCATCTTTTAAGTCCCGGGCATGTTCAAGAAAGGTCGCCTCCCTAGTCTTCGTAACACCCCGAAACTTCAATCGATATGTTTCTGGTTGCAACTTGTATGCCCGTAGGACAGCTCTCTTCAATACTGGGTAGTCAATGCAAGACTCTAAAGGCAGTGCATCATAAGCCTTCAGACCCTTACCCGTAAGTCTTGAGGAGACTAGAGCTGCCCACTTCTCTTCAGGCCAATTATGCTCCCTACACTTCTTCTCAAAACGATTAAAAAATTCTGTGACTTCAGTTTCACTAAATGCCGGCACCAACTTGACTAAGTGGGACAAGGACTGTTCTCTTACTTGGCCCTCCCGGCCCATCCGAATCCCTGTCGACTCTGCACGAGTCTTATCTAAGTCTATCTGAGCACAATATTTCTCTGAGTCGTACCTAAGCTCAGCCTCGTGCCTCCTAGTCTCATCCTCGTGCCTCCTAGTCTCATTCTCCTGCTTCCTAGTCTCATTCTCCTGCTTCCTAGACTCAGCCTCAATCGCATACTTCCTAGACTCAGCCTCGATTGCATACCTCCTAGACTCAGCCTCCATCTCCTGCTTCCTAGCCTCATTCTCCATTTTAGCAAGCTCGAGTTTAAATATCATCTCAGGAGACAGGCCGGAAGAGGGAGCTGCCACTACTGAAGGAGGGGGGGCAAGAACTGGGGAACCACCATACGCACCGCCCGAGGGCACTCCAATCTTCCAATTCTCATCCCTCTGTGGGAGAGTGCTAACCTCCGGCAACTGAGTGGACGGCACTGTGGGAGTCGAGTGAGAGAGGATCTGGGGAGGAACCCCCCCAAACGCCCTCTCCTCCGAAACCCCATGTCGCCCACGCAACACCCAGGAAATCAGCTCCCCCTTGGACATCCCTCCTACATTGGATAGACCCAAAACCTTGGCTATCAGGTGCAAGCCATAAACATTCACCCCAGTCAGCCTCTCCTCCGTCACATGGTACTGCTTACTCACAAAAAGTCTAGCATCCTCCTCACTAGTTACTAACGGCACCTCCTCACTTAGCATCTCTCGCTCCTCGTCAGTACTAGGGCACGACATACTGAAGTTCACAAAAAATTCTCGAGACAAAAGTGTTAAACTCCCTTATGTAAGCACTAATTACTAAATTAACTGGAGTCTCTTAAATGCTCTCCTAATTGCCTTACAAAAAAAAAATATTCTTCAATATGTACGCTAAAGTACGAACAAACAAATGTTGTACAACTCTGCAAAAAATTATACTGTTCACAAAATCCTAAGCAAGGTCGCCATTTGTTACGACCGGGCACTCGGGTACACTAGGGCTCTTACACAGGACTCGAGTATGGCTCGCTGCCACAACGGAAACACACGATCCCAACCCCAGAGTACTGCCAGCCGAACAAAAAACGCCACTACCCTCCAGAGTTCTATCTGCTATAACGGGGTATACAAGAACTCGGTACTAGCGTTTCACACAACAGACTAATAACAAGACGGGAGTTATCTAGTCTGGTCAACAATCAAACAAAGAAGAAAGTACTACAACACTAAAGAATAGTGTTGGCCGAAGCCGAAGTAATCCACCCTTGAACTAAGAACTTAAGAAGTCCTCCACCCTCTACTTCGGATCGGCACTATTACGTTACGTTAAACAATAGTCCTCGAGCATCAAGCAAGGAATCTTCTGATAAGTTAGATGCTTCTCGAATACTCATAAGAAGTAAGTATCGGATTTTGAACAGCAATTTAATGAATAACTCACTGGTAATTAAAGGCTTTAAATTGACATAAGAAGAATTATAAGAATAAGCAATAGGATATGGCAAACATTAAGAAGAAGTACTCCGACAATGCACTGGCAATAGCCTACTAAGATTGTGCTCGTGGGCCACTAATCTCTGAAGTAGCTAAGCGTGCCACACATGAAATCAATAGTGCTTAAACAATAATATACATAAGGAGAAGTTTCAATACTATGCTGTATCTGCTGGTCGAGCAAAGTCTAGCTGGGATATCTAAGGTTAAGAGACAATGGCTGAGCAAGCGGCTCGTAGCCTAGCGAGGTCCTTAAGACTGTGCGGCCAAATTACGGTAATTGACGGGATGCTCTCTTGAGAGATCCAGATCACTAGTATCTGGTTCTCTCCTGGCGATCCTCTCAAAGTCAAGCAAATGAGATAACACAGTGTTGGGTGGCATAGGCAAAAGCCCTCACTCGCAACACAGTGCTAAACTCCCACGGTACACAGTCAGAAAGACCACCTAGGCGTTCCACGTCTCCGTTGCAATTGTACTGGTTCAACCGCAACCTAGTACTCATAGGAAATCACAACTCAGAAACCCTATCCCAGTCTAGCATTGCCTAAACCAGCAGAAAACAGGAACATGAATAATCGCACACAGGGAAATGCATATACGAGTGCAACAAACATCAATCAATCCTATTCTAGTTAACCCTTCCAAAAATAGGCTATCTAACAGGCACTTATCTCGTGAGAACTCAAGCGATAATACTTTGGCTGACTAAATCTGCACCAAAGGGGTCATGGAGGTTAAACAGGGACGAGAAGAGAAGAAGATAGGCTGTTCAGAGAGTAGAGAAAGTTCACATCAGTCGGAAGAATATGGATAGTTGCAAGGGATATGAGAAGTCGCTTTGCCTGATGAGTTCTGAAGAATGGTGGCAAGAACCTCTCTTTTTATACTCGGCCCTCTAGCGGCATATCTCAAACTACTTAAGGACCGCCCACTAGCAATCGTTACGTCATATTCTCTCTCAATCTGGGATCGACAAAGGATTTCCCACGCGCTGAGAGGGAGGAAGGGAGGAGGGAGGAGGGAGTGAGACCTACACACCTCGTGGCGCGCTCACTGGCCGTCGTTACATAACTCTCTCTCTCATCATTGTATATAAGTCCCACACACAATACTTATATCTAATGATATAAAATAGAACTCGTTGACTTAGAAGAAAACAAAATACATATTTATAATACTTATAGTACAACGGCTCACATAAACTAAGTTAGGAAACTCTACACAGACTACAGCCAAAGTTCCTGCCCTGACGATCCTAGCGAGGGTGGGGCCTGACTGGGCGTTCTGTACAGCATGCTCATACTCGACATGCGTCACATAATGCACGAAACGTAGACACACTATGGGGCTCAAATCCCCCTAAAAACTAGGCTAGTTAAGATTGACTTGACAAAAATAATATTTTCTAAAAAAAAAAATCTGAGATTGTACACTAAACTGAACTGGTCTTGTATGATGGAGACACAAATCGGGATTTAGAGCCCCTAAAACTAGGCTAGCTAATGCACGAGACGTAGACACACAACGGGGCTCAAATCTCTCTAAAAACTAGTCTAGTTAAGATTGACTTGACACAAATAATATTTTCTAAAAAAAAAAAAATCTGAGATTGTACACTAAAGTGAACTGGTCTTGTATGGTGGAGACACAAAACGGGATTTAGAGCCCCTAAAACAAGGCTAGCTAATGCACGAGACGTAGACACACAACGGGGCTCAAATCCCCCTAAAAACTAGGCTAGTTAAGATTGACTTGACAAAAATAATATGTTCTCAACAAAAACAAATCTGAGATTGTACACTAAAGTGAACTGGTCTTGTTTGGTGGAGACACAAAACGGGATTTAGAGCCCCTAGAACTAGGCTAGCTAATACACGAGACGTAGACACACAATGGGGCTCAAATCCCCCTAAAAACTAGGCTAGTTAAGATTGACTTGACAAAAATAATATTTTCTCAAAACAAAAAATATGAGATTGTACACTAAAGTGAACTGGTCTTGTATGGTGGAGACACAAAACGGGATTTAGAGCCCCTAGAACTAGGCTAGCTAATGCACCAGACGTAGACACACAACGGGGCTCAAATCAACCTAAAAACTAGGCTATTTAAGATTGACTTGACAAAAATAATATTTTCTAAAAAAAAAAAATCTGAGATTGTACACTAAAGTGAACTGGTATTCTATGGTGGAGACACAAAACGGGATTTAGAGCCCCTTGAACTAAGCTAGCTAGTGCACGAGATGTAGACACACAACGGGGCTCAAATCCCCCTAAAAACTAGACTAGTTAAGATTGACTTGACAAAAATAATATTTTCTCAAAAAAAAAATATGAGATTGTACACTAAAGTGAACTGGTCTTCTATGGTGGAGACACAAAACGGGATTTAGAGCCCCTAAAACTAGGCTAGCTAATGCACGAGACGTAGACACACAACGGGGCTCAAATCCCCCTAAAAACTAGGCTAGTTAAGATTGACTTGACAAAAATAATATTTTCTCAACAAAAAAATCTGAGATTGTACACTAAAGTGAACTGGTTTTATATGGTGGACACAAAACGGAATTTAGAGCCCCTATAACTAGGCTAGCTAATGCACGAGATGTAGACACACAACGGGGCTCAAATCCCCCTAAAAACTAGGCTAGTTAAGATTGACTTGACAAAAATAATATTTTCTCAACAAAAAAATCTGAGATTGTACACTAAAGTGAACTGGTCTTGTATGGTGGAGACACAAAACGGGATTTAGAGCCCCTAAAACTAGGCTAGCTAATGCACGAGACGTAGACACACAACGGGGCTCAAATCCCCCTAAAAACTAGGCTAGTTAAAATTGACTTGACAAAAATAATATGTTCTCAACAAAAAAAAATCTGAGATTGTACACTAAAGTGAACTGGTCTTGTTTGGTGGAGACACAAAACGGGATTTAGAGCCCCTAGAACTAGGCTAGCTAATACGCGAGACGTAGACACACAATGGGGCTCAAATCCCCCTAAAAACTAGGCTAGTTAAGATTGACTTGACAAAAATAATATTTTCTCAAAACAAAAAATATGAGATTGTACACTAAAGTGAACTGGTCTTGTATGGTGGAGACACAAAACGGGATTTAGAGCCCCTAGAACTAGGCTAGCTAATGCACCAGACGTAGACACACAACGGGGCTCAAATCAACCTAAAAACTAGGCTATTTAAGATTGACTTGACAAAAATAATATTTTCTAAAAAAAAAAAATCTGAGATTGTACACTAAAGTGAACTGGTCTTGTATGGTGGAGACACAAAACGGGATTTAGAGCCCCTAGAACTAGGCTAGCTAATGCACGAGACGTAGACACACAACGGGGCTCAAATCCCCCTAAAAACTAGGCTAGTTAAGATTGACTTGACAAAAATAATATTTTCTCAAAAAAAAAATATGAGATTGTACACTAAAGTGAACTGGTCTTGTATGGTGGAGACACAAAACGGGATTTAGAGCCCCTAAAACTAGGCTAGCTAATGCACGAGACGTAGACACACAACGGGGCTCAAATCCCCCTAAAAACTAGGCTAGTTAAGATTGACTTGACAAAAATTATATTTTCTCAAAAAAAAATCTGAGATTGTACACTAAAGTGAACTGGTCTTGTATGGTGGAGACACAAAACGGGATTTAGAGCCCCTAAAACTAGGCTAGCTAATGCACGAGACGTAGACACACAACGGGGCTCAAATCCCCCTAAAAACTAGGCTAGTTAAGATTGACTTGACAAAAATAATATTTTCTCAACAAAAAAATCTGAGATTGTACACTAAAGTGAACTGGTTTTATATGGTGGACACAAAACGGAATTTAGAGCCCCTATAACTAGGCTAGCTAATGCACGAGACGTAGACACACAACGGGGCTCAAATCCCCCTAAAAACTAGGCTAGTTAAGATTGACTTGACAAAAATAATATTTTTCTCAACAAAAAAATCTGAGATTGTACACTAAAGTGAACTGGTCTTGTATGGTGGAGACACAAAACGGGATTTAGAGCCCCTAAAACTAGGCTAGCTAATGCACGAGACGTAGACACACAACGGGGCTCAAATCCCCCTAAAAACTAGGCTAGTTAATATTGACTTGACAAAAATAATATTTTCTCAAAACAAAAATCTGAGATTGTACACTAAAGTGAACTGGTCTTGTATGGTGGAGACACAAAACGGGATTTAGAGCCCCTAAAACTAGGCTAGCTAATGCACGAAACGTAGACACACTATGGGGCTCAAATCCCCCTAAAAACTAGGCTAGTTAAGATTGACTTGACAAAAATAATATTTTCTAAAAAAAAAAATCTGAGATTGTACACTAAACTGAACTGGTCTTGTATGATGGAGACACAAATCGGGATTTAGAGCCCCTAAAACTAGGCTAGCTAATGCACGAGACGTAGACACACAACGGGGCTCAAATCTCTCTAAAAACTAGTCTAGTTAAGAGTGACTTGACAAAAATAATATTTTCTAAAAAAAAAAAAATCTGAGATTGTACACTAAAGTGAACTGGTCTTGTATGGTGGAGACACAAAACGGGATTTAGAGCCCCTAAAACAAGGCTAGCTAATGCACGAGACGTAGACACACAACGGGGCTCAAATCCCCCTAAAAACTAGGCTAGTTAAGATTGACTTGACAAAAATAATATGTTCTCAACAAAAACAAATCTGAGATTGTACACTAAAGTGAACTGGTCTTGTTTGGTGGAGACACAAAACGGGATTTAGAGCCCCTAGAACTAGGCTAGCTAATACACGAGACGTAGACACACAATGGGGCTCAAATCCCCCTAAAAACTAGGCTAGTTAAGATTGACTTGACAACAATAATATTTTCTCAAAACAAAAAATATGAGATTGTACACTAAAGTGAACTGGTATTGTATGGTGGAGACACAAAACGGGATTTAGAGCCCCTAGAACTAGGCTAGCTAATGCACCAGACGTAGACACACAACGGGGCTCAAATCAACCTAAAAACTAGGCTATTTAAGAGTGACTTGACAAAAATAATATTTTCTAAAAAAACAAATCTGAGATTGTACACTAAAGTGAACTGGTCTTGTATGGTGGAGACACAAAACGGGATTTAGAGCCCCTTGAACTATGCTAGCTAGTGCACGAGATGTAGACACACAACGGGGCTCAAATCCCCCTAAAAACTAGACTAGTTAAGATTGACTTGACAAAAATAATATTTTCTCAAAAAAAAAAATGAGATTGTACACTATAGTGAACTGGTCTTCTATGGTGGAGACACAACACGGAATTTAGAGCCCCTATAGCTAGGCTAGCTAATGCACGAGACGTAGACACACAACGGGGCTCAAATCCCCCTAAAAACTAGGCTACTTAAGATTGACTTGACAAAAATAATATTTTCTCAAGAAACCAAATCTGAGATTGTACACTAAAGTGAACTGGTCTTGTATGGTGGAGACACAAAACGGAATTTAGAGCCCCTAGAACTAGGCTAGCTAATGCACAAGACGTAGACACACAACGGGGCTCAAATCCCCCTTAAAACTAGGCTAGTTAAGATTGACTTGACAACAATAATATTTTCTAAAAAAACAAATCTGAGATTGTACACTAAAGTGAACTGGTCTTGTATGGTGGAGACACAACACAGGATTTAGAGCCCCAATAACTAGGCTAGCTAATGCACGAGATGTAGACACACAACGGGGCTCAAATCCCCCTAAAACCTAGGCTAGTTAAGATTGACTTGACAAAAATAATATTTTCTCAACAACAAAAATCTGAGATTGTACACTAAAGTGAACTGGTCTTGTTTGGTGGAGACACAAAACGGGATTTAGAGCCCCTAGAACTAGGCAAGCTAATGCATGAGATGTAGACACACAACGGGGCTCAAATCCCCCTAAAAACTAGGCTAGTTAAGATTGACTTGACAAAAATAATATTTTCTCAAGAAACCAAAT
This sequence comes from Lithodes maja, assembly GCA_037953745.1. Lineage (NCBI taxonomy): Eukaryota > Metazoa > Arthropoda > Malacostraca > Decapoda > Lithodidae > Lithodes > Lithodes maja. The sequence continues at coordinate 8,467 of JBAKBP010032990.1, forward strand.
CTGAGATTGTACACTAAAGTGAACTGGTCTTGTATGGTGGAGACACAAAACGGAATTTAGAGCCCCTAGAACTAGGCTAGCTAATGCACGAGACGTAGACACACAATGGGGCTCAAATCCCCCTAAAAACTAGGCTAGTTAAGATTTACTTGACAAAAATAATATTTTCTAAAACAAAACAAACCTGAGATTGTACACTAAAGTGAACTGGTCTTCTATGGTGGAGACACAAAACGGGATTTAGAGCCCCTAGAACTAGGCTAGCTAGTGCACGAGATGTAGACGCACTACGGGGCTCAAATCCCCCTAAAAACTAGGCTAGTTAAGATTGACTTGACAAAAATAATATTTTCTAAAAAAAAAAAAATCTGAGATTGTACACTAAAGTGAACTGGTCTTGTATGGTGGAGACACAAAACGGGATTTAGAGCCCCTAGAACTAGGCTAGCTAATGCACGAGACGTAGACACACAACGGAGCTCAAATCCCCCTAAAAACTAGGCTAGTTAAGATTGACTTGACAAAAATAATATTTTCTCAAAAAAAAAATCTGAGATTGTACACTAAAGTGAACTGGTCTTGTATGGTGGAGACACAAAACGGGATTTAGAGCCCCTAAAACTAGGCTAGCTAATGCACGAGACGTAGACACACAATGGGGCTCAAATCCCCCTAAAAACTAGGCTATTTAAGATTGACTTGACAAAAATAATATTTTCTCAAAAAAACAATCTGAGATTGTACACTAAAGTGAACTGGTCTTGTATGGTGGAGACACATAACGGGATTTAGAGCCCCTAAAACTAGGCTATCTAATGCACGAGACGTAGACACACTATGGGGCTCAAATCCCCCTAAAAACTAGGCTAGTTAAGATTGACTTGACAAAAATAATATTTTCTCAAAAAAAAATCTGAGATTGTACACTAAACTGAACTGGTCTTGTATGATGGAGACACAAATCGGGATTTAGAGCCCCTAAAACTAGGCTAGCTAATGCACGAGACGTAGACACACAACGGGGCTCAAATCCCTCTAAAAACTAGGCTAGTTAAGATTGACTTGACAAAAATAATATTTTCTTAAAAAAAAAAATCTGAGATTGTACACTAAAGTGAACTGGTCTTCTATGGTGGAGACACAAAACGGGATTTAGAGCCCCTAGAACTAGGCTAGCTAGTGCATGAGATGTAGACGCACAACGGGGCTCAAATCCCCCTAAGAACTAGGCTAGTTAAGATTGACTTGACAAAAATAATATTTTCTCAAAAAAAAAAAAAATCTGAGATTGTACACTAAAGTGAACTGGTCTTGTATGGTGGAGACACAAAACGGGATTTAGAGCCCCTAGAACTAGGCTAGCTAATGCACGAGACGTAGACACACAACGGGGCTCAAATCCCCCTAAAAACTAGGCTAGTTAAGATTGACTTGACAAAAATAATATTTTCTCAAAAAAAAAATCTGAGATTGTACACTAAAGTGAACTGGTCTTGTATGGTGGAGACACAAAACGGGATTTAGAGCCCCTAAAACTAGGCTAGCTAATGCACGAGACGTAGACACACAACAGGGCTCAAATCCCCCTAAAAACTAGGCTAGTTAAGATTGACTTGTCAAAAATAATATTTTCTCAAAAAAAAATCTGAGATTGTACACTAAAGTGAACTGGTCTTGTATGGTGGAGACACAAAACGGGATTTAGAGGCCCTATAACTAGGCTAGCTAATGCACGAGACGTAGACACACAACGGGGCTCAAATCCCCCTAAAAACTAGGCTAGTTAAAATTGACTTTACAAAAATAATATTTTCTCAAAACAAAAATCTGAGATTGTACACTAAAGTGAACTGGTCTTGTATGGTGGAGACACAAAACGGGATTTAGAGCCCCTAAAACTAGGCTAGCTAATGCACGAAACGTAGACACACTATGGGGCTCAAATCCCCCTAAAAACTAGGCTAGTTAAGATTGACTTGACAAAAATAATATTTTCTAAAAAAAAAAATCTGAGATTGTACACTAAACTGAACTGGTCTTGTATGATGGAGACACAAATCGGGATTTAGAGCCCCTAAAACTAGGCTAGCTAATGCACGAGACGTAGACACACAACGGGGCTCAAATCTCTCTAAAAACTAGTCTAGTTAAGATTGACTTGACACAAATAATATTTTCTAAAAAAAAAAAAATCTGAAATTGTACACTAAAGTGAACTGGTCTTGTATGGTGGAGACACAAAACGGGATTTAGAGCCCCTAAAACAAGGCTAGCTAATGCACGAGACGTAGACACACAACGGGGCTCAAATCCCCCTAAAAACTAGGCTAGTTAAGATTGACTTGACAAAAATAATATGTTCTCAACAAAAACAAATCTGAGATTGTACACTAAAGTGAACTGGTCTTGTTTGGTGGAGACACAAAACGGGATTTAGAGCCCCTAGAACTAGGCTAGCTAATACACGAGACGTAGACACACAATGGGGCTCAAATCCCCCTAAAAACTAGGCTAGTTAAGATTGACTTGACAAAAACAATATTTTCTCAAAACAAAAAATATGAGATTGTACACTAAAGTGAACTGGTCTTGTATGGTGGAGACACAAAACGGGATTTAGAGCCCCTAGAACTAGGCTAGCTAATGCACCAGACGTAGACACACAACGGGGCTCAAATCAACCTAAAAACTAGGCTATTTAAGATTGACTTGACAAAAATAATATTTTCTAAAAAAAAAAAAATTGAGATTGTACACTAAAGTGAACTGGTATTCTATGGTGGAGACACAAAACGTGATTTAGAGCCCCTTGAACTAAGCTAGCTAGTGCACGAGATGTAGACACACAACGGGGCTCAAATCCCCCTAAAAACTAGACTAGTTAGTATTGACTTGACAAAAATAATATTTTCTCAAAAAAAAAATATGAGATTGTACACTAAAGTGAACTGGTCTTCTATGGTGGAGACACAAAACGGGATTTAGAGCCCCTAAAACTAAGCTAGCTAATGCACGAGACGTAGACACACAACGGGGCTCAAATCCCCCTAAAAACTAGGCTAGTTAAGATTGACTTGACAAAAATAATATTTTCTCAACAAAAAAATCTGAGATTGTACACTAAAGTGAACTGGTTTTATATGGTGGACACAAAACGGAATTTAGAGCCCCTATAACTAAGCTAGCTAATGCATGAGACGAAGACACACAACGGGGCTCAAATCCCCCTAAAAACTAGGCTAGTTAAAATTGACTTGACAAAAATAATATTTTCTCAAAACAAAAAAAATGAGATTGTACACTAAAGTGAACTGGTCTTCTATGGTGGAGACACAAAACGGGATTTAGAGCCCCTATAGCTAGGCTAGCTAATGCACGAGACGTAGACACACAACGGGGCTCAAATCCCCCTAAAAACTAGGCTACTTAAGATTGACTTGACAAAAATAATATTTTCTCAAGAAACCAAATCTGAGATTGTACACTAAAGTGAACTGGTCTTGTATGGTGGAGACACAACACGGAATTTAGAGCCCCTAGAACTAGGCTAGCTAATGCACAAGACGTAGACACACAACGGGGCTCAAATCCCCCTTAAAACTAGGCTAGTTAAGATTGACTTGACAACAATAATATTTTCTAAAAAAACAAATCTGAGATTGTACACTAAAGTGAACTGGTCTTGTATGGTGGAGACACAACACAGGATTTAGAGCCCCAAAAACTAGGCTAGCTAATGCACGAGATGTAGACACACAACGGGGCTCAAATCCCCCTAAAACCTAGGCTAGTTAAGATTGACTTGACAAAAATAATATTTTCTCAACAACAAAAATCTGAGATTGTACACTAAAGTGAACTGGTCTTGTTTGGTGGAGACACAAAACGGGATTTAGAGCCCCTAGAACTAGGCAAGCTAATGCATGAGATGTAGACACACAACGGGGCTCAAATCCCCCTAAAAACTAGGCTAGTTAAGATTGACTTGACAAAAATAATATTTTCTCAAGAAACCAAATCTGAGATTGTACACTAAAGTGAACTGGTCTTGTATGGTGGAGACACAAAACGGAATTTTGAGCCCCTATAACTAGGCTAGCTAATGCACGAGACGTAGACACACAATGGGGCTCAAATCCCCCTAAAAACTAGGCTAGTTAAGATTGACTTGACAAAAATAATATTTTCTAAAACAAAACAAACCTGAGATTGTACACTAAAGTGAACTGGTCTTCTATGGTGGAGACACAAAACGGGATTTAGAGCCCCTAGAACTAGGCTAGCTAGTGCACGAGATGTAGACGCACTACGGGGCTCAAATCCCCCTAAAAACTAGGCTAGTTAAGATTGACTTGACAAAAATAATATTTTCTCAAAAAAAAAAAAATCTGAGATTGTACACTAAAGTGAACTGGTCTTGTATGGTGGAGACACAAAACGGGATTTAGAGCCCCTAGAACTAGGCTAGCTAATGCACGAGACGTAGACACACAACGGAGCTCAAATCCCCCTAAAAACTAGGCTAGTTAAGATTGACTTGACAAAAATAATATTTTCTCAAAAAAAAAATCTGAGATTGTACACTAAAGTGAACTGGTCTTGTATGGTGGAGACACAAAACGGGATTTAGAGCCCCTAAAACTAGGCTAGCTAATGCACGAGACGTAGACACACAATGGGGCTCAAATCCCCCTAAAAACTAGGCTATTTAAGATTGACTTGACAAAAATAATATTTTCTCAAAAAAACAATCTGAGATTGTACACTAAAGTGAACTGGTCTTGTATGGTGGAGACACATAACGGGATTTAGAGCCCCTAAAACTAGGCTATCTAATGCACGAGACGTAGACACACTATGGGGCTCAAATCCCCCTAAAAACTAGGCTAGTTAAGATTGACTTGACAAAAATAATATTTTCTCAAAAAAAAATCTGAGATTGTACACTAAACTGAACTGGTCTTGTATGATGGAGACACAAATCGGGATTTAGAGCCCCTAAAACTAGGCTAGCTAATGCACGAGACGTAGACACACAACGGGGCTCAAATCTCTCTAAAAACTAGTCTAGTTAAGAGTGACTTGACAAAAATAATATTTTCTAAAAAAAAAAAAATCTGAGATTGTACACTAAAGTGAACTGGTCTTGTATGGTGGAGACACAAAACGGGATTTAGAGCCCCTAAAACAAGGCTAGCTAATGCACGAGACGTAGACACACAACGGGGCTCAAATCCCCCTAAAAACTAGGCTAGTTAAGATTGACTTGACAAAAATAATATGTTCTCAACAAAAACAAATCTGAGATTGTACACTAAAGTGAACTGGTCTTGTTTGGTGGAGACACAAAACGGGATTTAGAGCCCCTAGAACTAGGCTAGCTAATACACGAGACGTAGACACACAATGGGGCTCAAATCCCCCTAAAAACTAGGCTAGTTAAGATTGACTTGACAAAAATAATATTTTCTCAAAACAAAAAATATGAGATTGTACACTAAAGTGAACTGGTATTGTATGGTGGAGACACAAAACGGGATTTAGAGCCCCTAGAACTAGGCTAGCTAATGCACCAGACGTAGACACACAACGGGGCTCAAATCAACCTAAAAACTAGGCTATTTAAGATTGACTTGGCAACAATAATATTTTCTAAAAAAACAAATCTGAGATTGTACACTAAAGTGAACTGGTCTTGTATGGTGGAGACACAAAACGGGATTTAGAGCCCCTTGAACTATGCTAGCTAGTGCACGAGATGTAGACACACAACGGGGCTCAAATCCCCCTAAAAACTAGACTAGTTAAGATTGACTTGACAAAAATAATATTTTCTCAAAACAAAAAAAATGAGATTGTACACTAAAGTGAACTGGTCTTCTATGGTGGAGACACAAAACGGAATTTAGAGCCCCTATAGCTAGGCTAGCTAATGCACGAGACGTAGACACACAACGGGGCTCAAATCCCCCTAAAAACTAGGCTACTTAAGATTGACTTGACAAAAATAATATTTTCTCCAGAAACCAAATCTGAGATTGTACACTAAAGTGAACTGGTCTTGTATGGTGGAGACACAAAACGGAATTTAGAGCCCCTAGAACTAGGCTAGCTAATGCACAAGACGTAGACACACAACGGGGCTCAAATCCCCCTTAAAACTAGGCTAGTTAAGATTGACTTGACAACAATAATATTTTCTAAAAAAACAAATCTGAGATTGTACACTAAAGTGAACTGGTCTTGTATGGTGGAGACACAACACAGGATTTAGAGCCCCAATAACTAGGCTAGCTAATGCACGAGATGTAGACACACAACAGGGCTCAAATCCCCCTAAAACCTAGGCTAGTTAAGATTGACTTGACAAAAATAATATTTTCTCAACAACAAAAATCTGAGATTGTACACTAAAGTGAACTGGTCTTGTTTGGTGGAGACACAAAACGGGATTTAGAGCCCCTAGAACTAGGCAAGCTAATGCATGAGATGTAGACACACAACGGGGCTCAAATCCCCCTAAAAACTAGGCTAGTTAAGATTGACTTGACAAAAATAATATTTTCTCAAGAAACCAAATCTGAGATTGTACACTAAAGTGAACTGGTCTTGTATGGTGGAGACACAAAACGGAATTTAGAGCCCCTAGAACTAGGCTAGCTAATGCACGAGACGTAGACACACAATGGGGCTCAAATCTCCCTAAAAACTAGGCTAGTTAAGATTTACTTGACAAAAATAATATTTTCTAAAACAAAACAAACCTGAGATTGTACACTAAAGTGAACTGGTCTTCTATGGTGGAGACACAAAACGGGATTTAGAGCCCCTAGAACTAGGCTAGCTAGTGCACGAGATGTAGACGCACTACGGGGCTCAAATCCCCCTAAAAACTAGGCTAGTTAAGATTGACTTGACAACAATAATATTTTCTAAAAAAAAAAAAATCTGAGATTGTACACTAAAGTGAACTGGTCTTGTATGGTGGAGACACAAAACGGGATTTAGAGCCCCTAGAACTAGGCTAGCTAATGCACGAGACGTAGACACACAACGGAGCTCAAATCCCCCTAAAAACTAGGCTAGTTAAGATTGACTTGACAAAAATAATATTTTCTCAAAACAAAAATCTGAGATTGTACACTAAAGTGAACTGGTCTTGTATGGTGGAGACACAAAACGGGATTTAGAGCCCCTAAAACTAGGCTAGCTAATGCACGAGACGTAGACACACAATGGGGCTCAAATCCCCCTAAAAACTAGGCTATTTAAGATTGACTTGACAAAAATAATATTTTCTCAAAAAAACAATCTGAGATTGTACACTAAAGTGAACTGGTCTTGTATGGTGGAGACACATAACGGTATTTAGAGCCCCTAAAACTAGGCTATCTAATGCACGAGACGTAGACACACTATGGGGCTCAAATCCCCCTAAAAACTAGGCTAGTTAAGATTGACTTGACAAAAATAATATTTTCTCAAAAAAAAATCTGAGATTGTACACTAAACTGAACTGGTCTTGTATGATGGAGACACAAATCGTGATTTAGAGCCCCTAAAACTAGGCTAGCTAATGCACGAGACGTAGACACACAACGGGGCTCAAATCCCTCTAAAAACTAGGCTAGTTAAGATTGACTTGACAAAAATAATATTTTCTTTAAAAAAAAATCTGAGATTGTACACTAAAGTGAACTGGTCTTCTATGGTGGAGACACAAAACGGGATTTAGAGCCCCTATAACTAGGCTAGCTAGTGCATGAGATGTAGACGCACAACGGGGCTCAAATCCCCCTAAGAACTAGGCTAGTTAAGATTGACTTGACAAAAATAATATTTTCTCAAAAAAAAAAAATCTGAGATTGTACACTAAAGTGAACTGGTCTTGTATGGTGGAGACACAAAACGGGATTTAGAGCCCCTAGAACTAGGCTAGCTAATGCACGAGACGTAGACACACAACGGGGCTCAAATCCCCCTAAAAACTAGGCTAGTTAAGATTGACTTGACAAAAATAATATTTTCTCAAGAAAAAAATCTGAGATTGTACACTAAAGTGAACTGGTCTTGTATGGTGGAGACACAAAACGGGATTTAGAGCCCCTAAAACTAGGCTAGCTAATGCACGAGACGTAGACACACAACGGGGCTCAAATCCCCCTAAAAACTAGGCTAGTTAAGATTGACTTGTCAAATATAATATTTTCTCAAAAAAAAAATCTGAGATTGTACACTAAAGTGAACTGGTCTTGTATGGTGGAGACACAAAACGGGATTTAGAGGCCCTATAACTAGGCTAGCTAATGCACGAGACGTAGACACACAACGGGGCTCAAATCCCCCTAAAAACTAGGCTAGTTAAAATTGACTTTACAAAAATAATATTTTCTCAAAACAAAAATCTGAGATTGTACACTAAAGTGAACTGGTCTTGTATGGTGGAGACACAAAACGGGATTTAGAGCCCCTAAAACTAGGCTAGCTAATGCACGAAACGTAGACACACTATGGGGCTCAAATCCCCCTAAAAACTAGGCTAGTTAAGATTGACTTGACAAAAATAATATTTTCTAAAAAAAAAAATCTGAGATTGTACACTAAACTGAACTGGTCTTGTATGATGGAGACACAAATCGGGATTTAGAGCCCCTAAAACTAGGCTAGCTAATGCACGAGACGTAGACACACAACGGGGCTCAAATGTCTCTAAAAACTAGTCTAGTTAAGATTGACTTGACACAAATAATATTTTCTAAAAAAAAAAAAAATCTGAAATTGTACACTAAAGTGAACTGGTCTTGTATGGTGGAGACACAAAACGGGATTTAGAGCCCCTAAAACAAGGCTAGCTAATGCACGAGACGTAGACACACAACGGGGCTCAAATCCCCCTGAAAACTAGGCTAGTTAAGATTGACTTGACAAAAATAATATGTTCTCAACAAAAACAAATCTGAGATTGTACACTAAAGTGAACTGGTCTTGTTTGGTGGAGACACAAAACGGGATTTAGAGCCCCTAGAACTAGGCTAGCTAATACACGAGACGTAGACACACAATGGGGCTCAAATCCCCCTAAAAACTAGGCTAGTTAAGATTGACTTGACAAAAACAATATTTTCTCAAAACAAAAAATATGAGATTGTACACTAAAGTGAACTGGTCTTGTATGGTGGAGACACAAAACGGGATTTAGAGCCCCTAGAACTAGGCTAGCTAATGCACCAGACGTAGACACACAACGGGGCTCAAATCAACCTAAAAACTAGGTTATTTAAGATTGACTTGACAAAAATAATATTTTCTAAAAAAAAAAAATCTGAGATTGTACACTAAAGTGAACTGGTATTCTATGGTGGAGACACAAAACGGGATTTAGAGCCCCTTGAACTAAGCTAGCTAGTGCACGAGATGTAGACACACAACGGGGCTCAAATCCCCCTAAAAACTAGACTAGTTAAGATTGACTTGACAAAAATAATATTTTCTCAAAAAAAAAAAATGAGATTGTACACTAAAGTGAACTGGTCTTCTATGGTGGAGACACAAAACGGGATTTAGAGCCCCTAAAACTAGGCTAGCTAATGCACGAGACGTAGACACACAACGGGGCTCAAATCCCCCTAAAAACTAGGCTAGTTAAGATTGACTTGACAAAAATAATATTTTCTCAACAAAAAAAATCTGAGATTGTACACTAAAGTGAACTGGTTTTATATGGTGGACACAAAACGGAATTTAGAGCCCCTATAACTAAGCTAGCTAATGCACGAGACGTAGACACACAACGGGGCTCAAATCCCCCTAAAAACTAGGCTAGTTAAAATTGACTTGACAAAAATAATATTTTCTCAAAACAAAAAAAATGAGATTGTACACTAAAGTGAACTGGTCTTCTATGGTGGAGACACAAAACGGGATTTAGAGCCCCTATAGCTAGGCTAGCTAATGCACGAGACGTAGACACACAACGGGGCTCAAATCCCCCTAAAAACTAGGCTACTTAAGATTGACTTGACAAAAATAATATTTTCTCAAGAAACCAAATCTGAGATTGTACACTAAAGTGAACTGGTCTTGTATGGTGGAGACACAAAACGGAATTTAGAGCCCCTAAAACTAGGCTAGCTAATGCACAAGACGTAGACACACAACGGGGCTCAAATCCCCCTTAAAACTAGGCTAGTTAAGATTGACTTGACAACAATAATATTTTCTAAAAAAAAAAATCTGAGATTGTACACTAAAGTGAACTGGTCTTGTATGGTGGAGACACAACACAGGATTTAGAGCCCCAAAAACTAGGCTAGCTAATGCACGAGATGTAGACACACAACGGGGCTCAAATCCCCCTAAAACCTAGGCTAGTTAAGATTGACTTGACAAAAATAATATTTTCTCAACAACAAAAATCTGAGATTGTACACTAAAGTGAACTGGTCTTGTTTGGTGGAGACACAAAACGGGATTTAGAGCCCCTAGAACTAGGCAAGCTAATGCATGAGATGTAGACACACAACGGGGCTCAAATCCCCCTAAAAACTAGGCTAGTTAAGATTGACTTGACAAAAATAATATTTTCTCAAGAAACCAAATCTGAGATTGTACACTAAAGTGAACTGGTCTTGTATGGTGGAGACACAACACGGAATTTAGAGCCCCTATAACTAGGCTAGCTAATGCACGAGACGTAGACACACAATGGGGCTCAAATCCCCCTAAAAACTAGGCTAGTTAAGATTGACTTGACAAAAATAATATTTTCTAAAACAAAACAAACCTGAGATTGTACACTAAAGTGAACTGGTCTTCTATGGTGGAGACACAAAACGGGATTTAGAGCCCCTAGAACTAGGCTAGCTAGTGCACGAGATGTAGACGTACTACGGGGCTCAAATCCCCCTAAAAACTAGGCTAGTTAAGATTGACTTGACAAAAATAATATTTTCTAAAAAAAAAAAAATCTGTTGGAAGGAACATAATAATTGATATTGGTTCAGGGGTAATTTATCGAGAGGACTTCCCTAGTGGTTAAGGCCCCATTAATTGCTCTTTCCATTCACATATGCATAGCCTACGTGAGTTGCAGTTGGGATGTGTGTACATGCTTAGATTGATATGCAGGATTCGAAGTTGCATAATAAATCGTAGGCAGTGTCCACCATTCTTTAACTGTCTTCGTGGTGCGATGCATAAGGTGTTGATTTTCGGTGTGAGCATCCTGGATTCGAATCCACGGACTGCCACATGTGTTTGTAAATTTCATTAATCGATTTTAGGAGTATAGTTGGTTGTTGGAAGGAACATAATAATTGATATTGGTTCAGGGGTAATTTATCGAGAGGACTTCCCTAGTGGTTAAGGCCCCATTAATTGCTCTTTCCATTCACATATGCATAGCCTACGTGAGTTGCAGTTGGGATGTGTGTACATGCTTAGATTGATATGCAGGATTCGAAGTTGCATAATAAATCGTAGGCAGTGTCCACCATTCTTTAACTGTCTTCGTGGTGCGATGCATAAGGTGTTGATTTTCGGTGTGAGCATCCTGGATTCGAATCCACGGACTGCCACATGTGTTTGTAAATTTCATTAATCGATTTTAGGAGTATAGTTGGTTGTTGGAAGGAACATAATAATTGATATTGGTTCAGGGGTAATTTATCGAGAGGACTTCCCTAGTGGTTAAGGCCCCATTAATTGCTCTTTCCATTCACATATGCATAGCCTACGTGAGTTGCAGTTGGGATGTGTGTACATGCTTAGATTGATATGCAGGATTCGAAGTTGCATAATAAATCGTAGGCAGTGTCCACCATTCTTTAACTGTCTTCGTGGTGCGATGCATAAGGTGTTGATTTTCGGTGTGAGCATCCTGGATTCGAATCCACGGACTGCCACATGTGTTTGTAAATTTCATTAATCGATTTTAGGAGTATAGTTGGTTGTTGGAAGGAACATAATAATTGATATTGGTTCAGGGGTAATTTATCGAGAGGACTTCCCTAGTGGTTAAGGCCCCATTAATTGCTCTTTCCATTCACATATGCATAGCCTACGTGAGTTGCAGTTGGGATGTGTGTACATGCTTAGATTGATATGCAGGATTCGAAGTTGCATAATAAATCGTAGGCAGTGTCCACCATTCTTTAACTGTCTTCGTGGTGCGATGCATAAGGTGTTGATTTTCGGTGTGAGCATCCTGGATTCGAATCCACGGACTGCCACATGTGTTTGTAAATTTCATAAATCGATTTTAGGAGTATAGTTGGTTGTTGGAAGGAACATAATAATTGATATTGGTTCAGGGGTAATTTATCGAGAGGACTTCCCTAGTGGTTAAGGCCCCATTAATTGCTCTTTCCATTCACATATGCATAGCCTACGTGAGTTGCAGTTGGGATGTGTGTACATGCTTAGATTGATATGCAGGATTCGAAGTTGCATAATAAATCGTAGGCAGTGTCCACCATTTTTTAACTGTCTTCGTGGTGCGATGCATAAGGTGTTGATTTTCGGTGTGAGCATCCTGGATTCGAATCCACGGACTGCCACATGTGTTTGTAAATTTCATTAATCGATTTTAGGAGTATAGTTGGTTGTTGGAAGGAACATAATAATTGATATTGGTTCAGGGGTAATTTATCGAGAGGACTTCCCTAGTGGTTAAGGCCCCATTAATTGCTCTTTCCATTCACATATGCATAGCCTACGTGAGTTGCAGTTGGGATGTGTGTACATGCTTAGATTGATATGCAGGATTCGAAGTTGCATAATAAATCGTAGGCAGTGTCCACCATTCTTTAACTGTCTTCGTGGTGCGATGCATAAGGTGTTGATTTTCGGTGTGAGCATCCTGGATTCGAATCCACGGACTGCCACATGTGTTTGTAAATTTCATTAATCGATTTTAGGAGTATAGTTGGTTGTTGGAAGGAACATAATAATTGATATTGGTTCAGGGGTAATTTATCGAGAGGACTTCCCTAGTGGTTAAGGCCCCATTAATTGCTCTTTCCATTCACATATGCATAGCCTACGTGAGTTGCAGTTGGGATGTGTGTACATGCTTAGATTGATATGCAGGATTCGAAGTTGCATAATAAATCGTAGGCAGTGTCCACCATTCTTTAACTGTCTTCGTGGTGCGATGCATAAGGTGTTGATTTTCGGTGTGAGCATCCTGGATTCGAATCCACGGACTGCCACATGTGTTTGTAAATTTCATTAATCGATTTTAGGAGTATAGTTGGTTGTTGGAAGGAACATAATAATTGATATTGGTTCAGGGGTAATTTATCGAGAGGACTTCCCTAGTGGTTAAGGCCCCATTAATTGCTCTTTCCATTCACATATGCATAGCCTACGTGAGTTGCAGTTGGGATGTGTGTACATGCTTAGATTGATATGCAGGATTCGAAGTTGCATAATAAATCGTAGGCAGTGTCCACCATTCTTTAACTGTCTTCGTGGTGCGATGCATAAGGTGTTGATTTTCGGTGTGAGCATCCTGGATTCGAATCCACGGACTGCCACATGTGTTTGTAAATTTCATTAATCGATTTTAGGAGTATAGTTGGTTGTTGGAAGGAACATAATAATTGATATTGGTTCAGGGGTAATTTATCGAGAGGACTTCCCTAGTGGTTAAGGCCCCATTAATTGCTCTTTCCATTCACATATGCATAGCCTACGTGAGTTGCAGTTGGGATGTGTGTACATGCTTAGATTGATATGCAGGATTCGAAGTTGCATAATAAATCGTAGGCAGTGTCCACCATTCTTTAACTGTCTTCGTGGTGCGATGCATAAGGTGTTGATTTTCGGTGTGAGCATCCTGGATTCGAATCCACGGACTGCCACATGTGTTTGTAAATTTCATTAATCGATTTTAGGAGTATAGTTGGTTGTTGGAAGGAACATAATAATTGATATTGGTTCAGGGGTAATTTATCGAGAGGACTTCCCTAGTG
>JBAKBP010032991.1:0-22441 GCA_037953745.1 Lithodes maja
GGGAGCACAGAGGTAGGTGAGGAGGGCGGCCGAGGCGGAAGAGCACCAGCAGAACCTGCAAAGATGGAGAAAGTGTTAACCACCACTCAACATCTTATATGCAGGGCCTATAACACCAGGAAAGTGTATACACCAATAGTATCAGGCAACAATATGACACAAAAAAGGGTCAACAGTGAAAGCCAACCATAACCGCAAATTTGCGGGCCAAAGGAGGTAGATCCGTACCGACACAAACCCCCCACATCGTCACGCGACCCCCCAGCGATCTCCGCAAATTTGCGGGGAGCCGAAACGACCCAGAGGGCCGAATCGAGCACACCGCAAATTTGCGGGACCTGCCAAGAGGGCCCGGTGCCGAACAAGCGAGAGGGGCGTCTAGGAAAACCAAAAAAGGCCGGCAAACAAGCGTCAACTCCTTATGAACTCCAAGCGAAGATGACCGTGACCATCTAGCTGAGCAGTGTCTTCCTTGATAATATCCTGACTCGACCGGTCAAGGGAGAGGCAAGGAAGGGGCACACCAGGGGAGAGGAGGCACATCCCCTGGGAACCACCCAACCCACAGAGATAGAGCAAAGCCCATGAGGAGAAGTGGCAGGTTGGGTGGTTTGGCACAACAGGGGCCCCCGTGGGGTACCCCAGGATTGGGCAAAAGTTATGAAAGGATGGAGGTGAAAACAGGAAGGGAAACACAAAAAACCAGTAATGAAACTGGTGAGAAAAAGGGTGGCCTAGCCGCGAGTAGAGAATGTGTCAGGGGCGAAAAAACCCTGTGGAGTGAGGGAGAGGCCCCCGTGGGGTACCTCTGGGTATCACGAACCACTAAGCGCCCAGGCCCTTGAGACACAGTGAAGGCTCGAAAGGGGGGACTCGGGAATAACGCTAGTTATGCGGCTGACACAAACCTACAAACAGCACCGCCACCACGAAATCTCAGATTGTGAACCAACTGTACACCTAGGCTATGAAAAAAAATGAGAACTCATAAGGGCATAGCAATTCCTGAATGATAAACAAGCTAGGCTAATCGAAGCTAAAAGCTAAACTATGCCCAGACTAACAGGAAAAAAGAATATGAAAAGAGAAAGAATGAAAACATATAGACGGGGAACGCCAAGCGCCCCCGTACCTTCGGTAGCTATTTCCACACGCGTCTCCATTAAACACACTAAGGAGCCCATTTAGGTGTGTCCTAGATCACGTAACATCTGTCTAGCAAAAAGAAGGCCAGAAAAGCCGAAACGAACCTAAAACAGGGTGAATTGAAGGAGCACAACAAAAGCGGACTCAATCAATGGAGGCGCGTGAAAAAATGATAACAAGAGAGGGTCGCTCATGCGCACGTTCGACAGTGATCTGCACATGACGGAACACGGGATGGGCCTTAAGCGGTAACTAAGGTAAACCCCTTTTTCTTCTCTTCTATGCTTTTTTCACCTTCGGTGGTAGTTTTGGTTAATGTACAACGTCTCCTAGAGCAAGATAAGGAGTAGACTCTAGACGTTTTCTTTTTAACCGCGGTTGGAATGACGACATAGCAGTCAAAATAGACAAGTCGTCATTGCAATTAGGTTAATAGCCTTGACGTTGGATTTGCCAAGACTACTAACAAATTAGGAGTGTTAAGGGAAGATGGGTGGTCATTTATAAACGTCACTTGTACTTTATTAACTCGGGAGCTGCGGGGAGACTCTTAAGAGTTCTCCCGGCGGACTGCGGGAAGACTCTTGAGAGTAAGTAAAATAAAAAATCAACTTTTGACATCGAAAAAAACATTTTTTTTTTATTTTTATTTTTGTATTTTTTTATTTTTTTTTGGCCCCTGGGCCATGCAAAATCTCAGTCCTCTACCTCCCCTCCTTCCCCACTTTCCTCCTCTCCTTCAGTTATCACCTATTTTCCCTATTATTCCCTTATTCTGAGGTATATTTTCGTGCTAACATTAGCGAGTTGCAAGCAGGGTGTTGTCATCACTGATGGCAAGCGAGTGCAAGAGAGAGAGAGAGAGTATCGATCGACTGTGTCTCAGTGGCCTTGGGGGAAATTGGCAGGAAAGCAGTTTGCCTCACCCATACATAATACAACTCGCGGGCTATATCTCCGATTTTGACCATCCAAACGCTGTTTTCACTCGTTTTATTGTTGTTTCAGGTTAATACCTTTATAATCAACCCATAATAGGCGCATATGGATAATTATTAATGCTATTAATGGTACAATGAATATTTTAGTGACGGAAACACCTCAAATACGTCAGCACAGGGGGACGTTTTCAATTACCCCCATGCGCACTTGTTAGGTTAAGGGTGTTAAGGGAAGATAGGTGGTCATTTATAAACGTCACTTGTACTTTATTAGGAGTGTTAAGGGAAGATGGGTGGTCATTTTTCTGGTCCCCCTTCTTTCTCATGCTTAGTCCCATTTGTTTTCAGATTTGAATACGTTTGGCCCATTAGTTTGGCGATTAGAAGACCTTTCGTACCATTTCTTTGTCAATATTAAGACTTTTCGTGTCATTTAGGTGTTGGTTATTTCCTCTCAAGCAATAGCGAGCCTGTAATTTCAAAGGAAGCGGCCTTCGCCTGGGACATTTTTCTATCGAAAAATGTACAAATTTATCTTCTAGGAGGGTCTTGGGCGGGTATTTTTATAAGCTTGATGGAGGTCTACGGAGGAAACTGAAATACATTGTAAAAAGATTGATAAACGAGCAAATATATACGCCCTTCCCCCCTTAAAGTATTCCTGAGCACATTTGTACAATAGTGGGTATGCTGCCAAGGAAAGGAAAAAAAAAAAATAGAAGGAAACATGCTTACATTACTGAAATGATTGTGGACATGCAGTAATGCAAGTAATGGTCACTCTTCTGTAAATCTAAAATGGCTTACTTCAGAATGGGAAAGGGATGGGACTTTTTTTAAATGCTGCCAGGGAGTTATAGATGATCAACTTTCCGGGCTGTGGAACGTAGACTCGTAAGTGCTGGTACAGTAAATAAATGTGTAAACTATTGGTAATGTGACTTTTGGTATGTCAGCGGTGATGGTATAATGGCGGGGATCCTTGCAGTGTGCTCTACGTGTGATGAACCTGTCCTGGATGTGGGACGTGGACTCTGAGGTGTTGGAGCAGTTGTTCCAGAAGTTCTCTGGCCTGGAAGATGTGAGCCTAGAGGCTGTAGAGACTCTGAGAGATGTGGACCTCTACCATCTGGCCTCATATTGTCACAACCTACACTACCTTAATGTGGCCAAATGTTGGAAGATCACTGACAAGGGCATCAACAAGGTAAAGTACACTCTACTGTATAGGTATAGCTGGCAACATATCCAGCTGGCCCAGAGCTGTCTTTATTTATTCTATTTTAGTTGTTTATTTATATAGAAATGAGAAATACATAAAATAAATTTAAAGACCGAGTATTCCACACAAAGTGCGGTTTCGGTCTCACGTCTTAATGGTAGTATTCCATCCAGGCAGCCCTGTTCAGAGCTGCCTCACTTGGCAGGTTTTTTAATTTGAGGTCAGAGCGTATAGTCTAATCCCACGTCTTTCTTCGTTTACCCCTTGGTGCAGCTCCTTCCACGTTCACAGATTTGCATTTTTTCACCCAGTTTAGTTCATCCATCCTCTCTACATGCCCAAACCATCCAAGCCTGCTTGTACCCATCTCATCACTGGTATTCTTGCTACCTAACCATCTCTTCAAATCTTCATGCGATATCCTATCTTGCAGTTTGGCCCCACACATCCATCTCAATCATTCTCATTATATTACGTTCCATTCTATTGATATCCTCCACTATGAGAGGCCACATTTCTGAAGCATAGGGCAATGTGCTTCTAATATGCGAAGCGTACACCTTTCCCTTACAGGGGAGTGGGAGTCTTCTTATGGGTAGCATTGACAACAGATCTCTGAACTTTCCACAGTCACATATAACTCTGTCAATAGTGGCAACATTGGCCCCACCACTGGCAGAGATGGGATCTCCCAAGTAGCAACATTTCCACCAGCTCCGGCAACTCACTGCCAAAGTTTATACTCTTGGGCCGGACATTCAACAAATCAATGGATAGAGTTCTGGGTGAATGTGGAGGCGTGCCTGGATAAGTTTGACAAGAACGAACAAATATTTCTGATTGGGGATATGAATGGGAAAGTGGGTGATAGGAAAGTTGATGGAGTGGTGGGAGGGTGGGGGGTACCGGTGAATGGGAATGGTAGTGCACTTGTGGATGTATGTGTGGGGAGGAGGCTGTGGATAGCCAACACCTTCTTACGACACAGAATGATACACAGGTACACATGGAAAGTGGTGTGGAAGATGAAGGATACGGATAAGACAGTGGTGGAACAAAAGGCACTGATTGATTATATATGTGTGGATGAACGAATGAAGAAATCTGTGCTGGATGCTAGGGTGTATAGGGGTATTGGAGGGGGTCTGTCTGTTTTAGACAATGTCGATCAACTGCAGACATGCTTTGCCTTCTTATGCATCAAATCAACCAAGCTACAGACCAACATGGTGAAACACATACAATAGCACTGGATATATCAAAGGCATTTGATAGAGTCTGGCATCAATCCTTATTGTCGAAGATGTCACACTACGGCCTTGCATCATTAGTTCCACTAATTTCTTCTTATCTTCATAACAGAAAAATATGTGTAATGGTAGATGGCCTTTATTCTCAATTTCACTCAATAAATGCTGGTGTTCCCCAGGGATCAGTTTTGGCCCCAATTCTGTTCCTCATTCATATCAATGATCTCATATCTACCACTCATAATCCAATACATTCCTACGCAGATGACTCAACACTCCACAGTTCCTTCACATTTACCAATTCTTTCACCCAACCCGATCTTATAAATTCAAAAATAAACACTGCAATTTCTCTGAACCAGGACCTTTCTAGAATTAATGGATGGGGAAAAAAGAATCTAGTTTCCTTTAACCCTTCAAACCCGGTTGGTACACACGTGTACCATTATTTTTTGCCCCCAGGAACCCGGGTGGTACTACATTGTACCAGTGGTTGAAAGCCTGTGAGCTTCGTGAGCGAGGCGTCGGTCCGACGCCTCGGTCCGACGCATGTAAACAACAGCCGGCTGGACCGACGCTCCGCATCTCCGGCCACAAGAAGGAGAGCGTCGCTTGTTCGTGTGTGCCTGTATGTTGTTGTTCAGTATCGAAAAGTGGTGTAAAGTGGCTGGTTTGGCCATAAAGTTATCTCCAATGAAATCATCATCACAGCTCACCCAGTTGACTTAGAGAGCTCTACTTAATGCCATTCTACAGGTAAATAACACAGCTACGCTTGGGGATGCGCGGGAATGCGGGAAGCAGTCTGATTAACGAATATACGGTAGCCTAGCCTAGACGTTTTTCGGCCAAAACACCCGGATTTCGAGGAATATATATATAATACATAGCCGGGGCCGGAGGGTTAATGCACAGAAAACCAAGTACATTCAATTTTCTAACTGACAGAATCTCACTGACTCCCATATATTTTTTTAATGATGTAAATATTCCCACTTCCCCTAGTATTGACATTCTCGGTGTAACATTAACTACTAACTTGAGCTGGACACATTATGTTAGAAGCATTGCTAAGAATGCCTCTAAAAAACTGGGACTCCTGTACAGAGTTCGAGAATTCTTCACTGACGAGCAGTTGGCCGTGATATATAAAAGTCATGTGCGTTCTCAGATGGATTACTGTTCACCTCTGTGGGGTGGAAGTGGAGTGGTTGCATTGAGGCAGTTGGACAAAATTCAAAATAAAGCTATTAGATTAATCAATAACCCTGCAATCACACAGGACCTTCCTACATTATCCATACGAAGAAACGTTGCATCCCTTGCATTATTCTACAGATATTTTCACAGCAATTGTTCCGAGGAACTTGCTTCAATTGTGCCGCCTCTCCACATCTTTCCCCGTAGAACTAGGGCAGCTGAGAGCGTCCATGAATTTACACTTTCTCCTCCACAATGCAGAACTTCTGCTTATCAGAATTCATTTATCCCCAGAGCTACTACTCTTTGGAATTCACTTCCCTCTAATTGCTTTCCACAAACTTACAATCTACAAATGTTTTAATCCAGTTGTTACAAACATTTTATGAATGGAGGATGCCTTTAGGCACATGGACCTTTTTTGTTTTATCTGTGTTTTTCCTTCCTCTGTTCATTGTCTCTTTAAAAAAAAAAAAAAAAAAAAATGTAGTAGTAGCTAAAATTAGGATACAAAAGAAGTGGGTGAGGAGAGTTGAAGGAAGGTGGAGTGGCAAGGAGGGTGGAGAGGCTACAGGAGGAGGAAATCAGGGGAGAGTACAGGAGAGCAGTAGAAAGATGACTAGGTGGGTTCGACCTGGAAGATATGGAGGAAGTGGAGGAGATGAGCAAGGTGTTTAAGGAAGAGATCTGTGCAGCATGTGTGTGGAGTAAGGAGAAGAGGGAGGGGAGTGAAAGGTACAGCATGGTGGACAGAAAAGGTAAAAATAGCTGTGGAAGACAAGAAGAAAGCGTATAGAGAGTGGTTGGGTAGTAGAGGGAATGAAGATTTGGAGAGTCAGAAACGAACTAGGTACGTGGAGAGAAAGAGAGTGGTGAAGAGAGTAGTGAAGGAAAGTAAGAGAAGAGTAGATGAGGAATTTGGAAGGAATCTGAGTGTAATATGGAGGGAGTGTAAGAAACTGTTCTGGAAAGAAGTCAAGAGAGTTAGGGAAGGTAGCAAGGGAAACGGTAAGGGTGTGAAAAATAAGAATGGGAGAATGCTAGCCGAGAAGCAAGAGAGAGTCGAAAGATGGAGGTAGTACTTCAATGAGTTGCTAAATGTAAGGAATGAAGTGCCAGCAAATATAGTTGGATGGGGTATGGGAGGGAGAAGAAGAGAAGTAGTGGATGAGGAGGTGGGGATCAGGAGGTCAGAAGTGTGGGAAGCCATGAAAAGAATGAAGTTGGGGAAAGTACCAGGAACAGATGGAGTGTGTGGGGAAATGTTGAGGTATGGGGTTGAGATAGTGATCGAATGGGTATGGAAAATGTGCAAACTACCATGGGAGAAGGGGAGTGCACCTGATGACTGGAAGACAGGCATAATAGTCCCTCTATATAAGGGTAAAGGGGAAAGAGGAGTGTGTGGTAACCACCGGGGAATATGTATGAGCATGAAGGACGCTTATGATTTATATAGACAAGGACTACCATTATTCTAGATACGCGATATTATTCAGTTTATTAAACTCCTTGCAGGCATTCCCTTATAGCCTATTTAAGACTTAACAATTTTCCCTTTTTTTCATAATCAGTGATGATTTTCTATGTTTCTAGCTCAGCCTACCTGGCTGTAGACGATTTTCTTAGCTTATAAAGGAACTTCTGAAGTTTATGAGTAAATAATTTTACAAAAATACTAAAAATATCAGAATTATGTGGTGGTTTTGTGTTCTTATATTTGACAAATGTAGCCTATTTTACTATAGCGTTATTTCCACAGCAATTTTGAGTTTTACATCATTATTACAAAGCTTCGATCGTGGCTTTTGGGTATTTCTAACTAGGCTATGCTGTATTATTATTATAATCATAAGTTGATTGAGCATAATGGTAAATAGTTAGATGTTTGCAAAACATAATTTTTTCTCATTTGACACTTAGCAAAAATATTGATAGGAAATTAAAACAAAAGTAAAACCTATACCATTGTTATCTTTTGAACAGTATGCAAAGAACATATAAAGCAAGTACAGTCGTAATGTTTTAAGTTTATAACATAATTTTACTGATATAGGAAATATGCAGTCCCTCCATATTATTTTATCACGAGCTGCCACTGGCTGTTTCTGTCTGTCTCTTTTACTGTCCTACTTTTCCTTCTGGAGGAAGGGGGCTAGGAACCCTCCTCCCCTTGTATAATTCTCCTACTCGACGAGACAGAGAAACGGGCGAGGGAACCCGAAAGTGGTCCCGGACCCTGAGAAAAGGAACTTTAAATGTTGTTTCTGTTTGGGCTCTGTCTCATGTCGGCCACCCCCAGAAATGGGGTATGTGCCTGAGTATTTACATACATACATATATACCTAGTGGTTGCCTAGGTTGCTAGTCACCCACGAACCATTGATGCTGTTTGATGCGTTAATTTATCACCATGCACTTCCTGCTCAAGAGCTGGGCTAGGGTGCGTGCCCTGATGATCAAGGGCTTCAGTGGATAGTTGCCACAGATTGCTAGACTGCACCCTCCACCAACAGCAATGGCGTCCGTCAATAACACACACTTGCTGACCCGAGACTCGAACCGTCAACCTCACGGTTTGCAGGCGAGTGCTCTACCAACAGCGCTACAGCCTGTGGCTATTGGAACCATTGGAGTGAGAATAAGTGTTTGCAAGCAAGTTGTCTGGACATGGATGATTTTGCCCGGTGCTTTTGCACAAGAACATCTCCACTTCCTCATAACTGTCAAGGTCACAGACCAGCTGGAAAGATGATTTTAATGTCTCTGTACAGGCCAGAACATGTACATTCTTGCACACATTTTTTCTTCTTACATAACCTTTTGTTTCACAGCTAGAACGAGTTGAAAAAGGCAAAAAGTTGTGTAAGTGCCCGACCAGTAGTAAAACCAGCAGAACAAGTAGTGGAACCATTAGCAAGAACAGTAGGAAAAGTATATAAATCTGTAGTAAAAGCATAAATAATATTAAGTAATTTTATTAAGCGCAATTGTTTCAAAAGTATTCATTAGATGAATTAGCGCTTGGAACACTCCTTCACCTACCTCAGCCGAGACATCATAAATATCTGCTAACTCCTCATTCCTACTTAGTGCTAGGTGAACAGAGGCATTGATTGATTGTAAAGTGACTGTCCAAACATCTTGGTTAAAAGACTGAAGAATTTCCATGTAATTGAAGGTTGTTTAGAATTTAGGTACTGTACAGTACTTATGTTATTGAGAATACACTTTGCCTTTACCAACCTCAGTCACTTCCCACATCTTTACAAGATTATTCTTAATCCAATGAGCCCGGGCATCCTCTTGGAGGTCGCACCGTGCAGTTCAGATGTTCTCTTGGAAGGACGGAGCTATTAAACCGCGCACTATAAAGGCGGGCGGTACCTGCAGCACAAACAAACCCAACTCAGGCTCAGTGTGTTGTCTGGCACGGTCATGCAAACACTGATATTTATGATCTCAAGAAGTCTGAACCCATGCACGCAAGCAGTGTACAGTGCCATTAGAATGGTTACAACAGTCTATATTTGCTAGAGTGTTTACAGGCTGAAGTCGTATTCCGGGCAATCGTTCGAATATGGCTAGGACTCTGTCAGCAAAATTGCGAAAAACTCCTCTCTTCAATACATAATCCTACAAGAACCACATGATATAGAAGGTTCTAGTCTTCGTCATTCTAAAGACAAAGGTTTGGGCTACATTTAGATACTGTATATTAATTAATTAGGTTAGGCCATTCCATTGTGAAGATATGAATTGGTGAAGAACGTGACAGCAAATTTCTTTCTGTCTGAAGATTTACACTGCCCTCTTGTATAAATTGTTTTGCCTCCCTAAGCTCAGCCAATTGACACGTGAAATACAACTGGCAAAGACTAGGTGAAAGATATTCTTAATGTCTTCCATGATTTAAAAAAAAAAAACACTAAGGTAACTACGATAAGCCTGTACAAAATTCTGCTAAAAACTTATTCAAATTATGGTAAAAAACACAAAAAATACCCAGATAATTAAGTACAGAAGGAGTCAGGACTCAACCTCAGGATCACAGATAATCAAAATAAATGTTTACCAATATGGAATTACATGCAGGCCTCTTCAAGCAACTGCTGTTATTTTATTTTTTACCATTTTGCAATGGTATCAGTAACCCAAATAGGTGGCAGCATCGGTGGAGCGTATGATTGGCAAGCCAACTCAACAGAAATATTGCAGGTTCGAGAGTCGACTCACCCGGGGGTGACGCTACAAAAATACTAGCTTTGGCTCCCAATCTGCCAACCTCTAGGTTGGCAGTAGGGAGGTCAATCCACGGAAGAGATGCCGTCACTTAAGATCTAGAAAATATATAAGTAAAAGGAACAGTCAGAGTAAGCTATGGGTTTGGCAGAGATTGCTCAGCTCTCATTCTGATAGACCATCCCATCACCACTTCAGTAAGTGTTAAGACTTAGCACACCACCAGATCTGGACACCAACAATTCATTCATATCTTAGCACTATTTGGCAACTGGTGTTGCTTTGTTACCAACTGGCACTCCTGTTGCTTAGTTCCCAACTGGCAACCACCTAATGACCTTGGCCTCATCTGGTCCCTGTGCCTTGTAACCAACTGGCCTCACCTGCAGCCTCCAAGTACCTGCTAACTGCAATGAGAGGAGCCCACACCATCTGTCATTTGACCTGGGTACACTTACTCCACCTGATTCAGACCTAGACAACAGTAACAACTATTGGATCTCTACCACACTTCCATCCTCCCATAGCTGCTGGAGCTAAGTTGGGGGCCATCTTTCCTGCTCTTCTCAAGGCTTGGATTTCCACGGTTTCCATTGTTGTACAATAGATTTATCCTAAATAAATACAGTAGTTATAAATTGTCTCCATGCAATTTTTTTTTTAACCAGATAATTAGTTCTACTTTATAGAAAAAACTTGTGTAAATCTGCCTTTAACCTCTGGATTGCGGATCTACTAATATGAGTCCCCACCGGTGCGCTGCGGAACTCCTTATATAATCCCAGGCCTAAAAAAAAAAAAAAAAATTAAAGGTGGTGGGGCGTCCGAAATTAAAATTAATTTATAATGTATTTAAAGAGATGTTTAGATCTCCAGTAATAAACCTGACTACTCCTTTGTCAAAACTAATCTTCAATATTAGAGAACAAATCAAAAATAGATATTGAATTGCGACCCCTTGCAACTAGTACTCACGTGAGGATGTGACGTACGCCCAGGCAAACATTTGGGAAGTAAACATCAGCAAGTATAGCAAAAATGGTGAATAGGTGTGCTGTTTTCGGGTGTAGCAACATCCCTGGATCAAACATAGCACTACACAAGTTTCCAAGTGATCCATACCATTGTAACAAATGGGTGAAGTTTATACAAAGAACCAGAGTGTGGGAGGCAAAGCCCAAAACAAGCTTCATATGCAATGGACATTTTCGTGATGAATGCTTTGACAATAAAGTGCAGTGGAGTATGGGTATGGCTAGATGCACCCGCTGATTGCCTATACAGACTGGGGTCTTGTCACGCCCAGTGCCAGGTCCGTATATATACGGACTCGCCGACCGTGGACCCTAAAACACCCTACAGTTTGCTTTCACTTAGCAGATCAACTTGATGCCCAAGCCCCATCTCAACGTCGACATCTCGCTTTACAACATCTTGATGATCACATCCCGGCTGTTTTCATTTACACCGATGGCTCGAAAACTGCGGATGCCGTGGGTTGCGCTGCAGTCTCAGACCATGGCTTGTCTCAAAGTACCTTACACCATCACTCCACAGTTTTCACTGCTGAATTATGGGCTATTCAAGGTGCTTTAAGCACCATCTCTTCATTATCGAGGAACTCTCCACGGGTCGTTATCTGTAGTGACTCAAAGAGTGCACTGCAAGCCTTATGTGTATTTGCCCCCAAGGACCCATTGGTCAAGACTATCATCCACACAATACACAAATTACAGTGCACTAATCGTTCCATCACACTGTGCTGGATCCCCGCGCATGTAGGAATTCCAGGGAATGAGCGTGCAGACTTCCTCGCTAAGCAAGCGTGTCATGGTACACCCTCTACTACTTTGCTGCGTTCGGAGGATATGCTCCCTGTCCTCCGTCGCCATGTTTATGACGCTTGGCGAGTTGAGTGGAGAGCGCAACCATTAACTGGCCACCTTCGCTCCATTAAGGATGACATACACTTGTGGCCCTCTTCAATTAATGGTTCACGTGCAGACCAAACCCTATTAACTAGATTACGTTTAGGCCACACGCGCCTCACACATGGTTACCTGATGTCCACCCCTCGTGGTCCACCACCTGAATGCCAACATTGCCATACATCATTGACTGTTTTTCACTTTCTTTGTATTTGTCCCGTCTATGCATCTGAAAGACGGAGATTCTTGCTGAACACCTCATTACATGGCATCCTCTCTGACTCAGACTCTTTCAATTTCACCCCTATTCGTCACTTCCTGAGAGCGATAAATTTATACAATGACATATAACTGCTGACATAATTATACGTGACTTTAAACTCTGTACCACCTCCTCCACCACTAGCCTTGAGAGGGCCTAGGCCCAGTGGGCTAGTATAAAATAAAAGCATCATCAACAACAACAACGGACTCGCCGAAAAAAAATCGTAGCAGCGAAACGACTGCACCTATAGCTTTCATATTTCTACCACATGTACCTTACTGTTCTGGCGTCTTGCTACCACCACCCCAACTCCCTCCCCCAATCCACTCGCCGACCATGGGTCGCCGCATCAGGCCATCACAAAGGAAAAAAAGGAAAATATGTGGCGGCGAAACGACTGCACCAATTGGTTCCATATTTGTGTGACAAGTCCCCTACCCTTCTGTCTTCCCCCCACCACAACCCCAACTTCCTCCCACCACCCACTTCCAGCCTATCCGTAGATCATCACATAAAAAAATGAAAATCCATGGTGGCGAAACTACCTCACCAATCGGCTCCATATTTGTAACGAGTCAATTACCCTTCTACCTTCCCCCCACCATCCCCCAAACCACCCTCCCACCCATACGTGCTTGCCAATTTCAGGAGTCAGGAGAGTGGATAATATGGGCTAACTTAATAAGCCTAGCCCAAATTATACAGTCAGTGTCGATGGATATAGGCCTAACCTAGGCTAAAGAAATTTATTGGCTGAAATTCAACTACAGTACTAGCAACTAGGCTAAAAAAATAAAAAAAATAAAAAAATAAAAATAAGTCGATCGCCGCGGTTTAAGTTCCCGTGTATTTTTACGGCGATTTTTTCTGTTATTTGCACCCTGTTGGCAATGTATATGATGATGACAATAAGTCATGGAGGCGTGAGGGACGGGCTTTCATTATTGTATCCAAATGCAGTAAAAATAGACGGGGACATGATCGCTAGCGTCCGCCGCGGCTCCGAGTAGTGTAAACAAGGCGGGCGGTAATCACAGCTGCTTCTCCCTCCTCTCCTGCTGCTGGATCTCGTCCTACAGGTTCATACATATAAGCCTGGACACCACCAATATTCATCACTTGAGGTTCTTTGCCATAATCACGGTTATCACCCTCAGTATTGGCAAACGAATCGGAACTATTGTCACTATCCTCCATTTCCACCTGTCAGAAGAGCTTGTTGTGTTCCTGGGCATACGTCATCAGAGCGCTTAAACTCCGAATCCAGAAAAGTGTCACCCATATCCTATTTTGGCCATTATATAAATAATTAAGCCATTGTAGCAGAAAATATTGCACCAAAAGCTATAGTGCACACTGCCGGTAATGATTGTGGAGGAAAATAATAGCATGCACACCCACCTTTAACCCTCCAGCCCCGGGGGCTATAGCTTACGACTGTACTGCTGTACCGGGGGTTTTGAGGATTTTTGGCCTATGTTAACTACTCTGTAAATGAATGAATATTGCATGTAATGTTGTGAATAAAAAAAAATAATGTTCCACAAACCTTCCTCTGTCGAATGGCGTTGAGTAGAGGTCTCTAGCCCCTCTGGTTGCATAATGGTGAGCGCGGGAAGACGAGTGCTTTTTTATGCGGGAATTTCCTCCCGCGTCCGAAAGCGTCGGCCCGCCCTGGCTACGACGCACCTAGCCGCTCGCCGCGCCAAAGTATTTATCTCCCTTAGACGATTTTAGTGTTTGATATTGAGAATGTGATGTTTATTTGATATTTTCTAGTTATTTTGAGGCCAATTATATAAAATATGTTTATTAGGGTATCAATTTCACTGATATTGGTAATTTTCACTCGATACCGTACATTTTATTAGTAATTGAGGTACAGTAGGGTCTCACATAAAACGAGTTTATGGTCGATAAACGAGGGCGTTTTATGCGAATTTCGTTTTATGTGAACACAGCATTTTGGTGGCGCAATATCGTCAATGTTCACTGTAAGCGAAAATTTTCGGACAAAGCGAACGATATTTCATACAAAGCGAACGATATTTCGTACAAAGCGACGATATTTCATACAAAGCGAACGATATTTCGTACAAAGCGACGATATTTCGTACAAAGCGAACTATATTTCGTACAAAGCGACGATATTTCGTTTAATATATTAAATATTAATATTTTAGGTCGGTCGTTTTAATCGAGACTCGTTTTATGCGAACACGTTTTATGCGGGACCCTACTGTATGTTATTGTTGTATTAGGCACTGATTATTCGTTATCACAGGTGTTTATTATACTTTGGCCATCAAATATTAGGTCTTGTGTCACTTTCACTTTGACAAATATGCTTTAGAGAGTGTCACTGTCACTGATAATGCTCATTTTCACTCGATACCGTACATTTTATGAGTAATTGAGGTAGGTTATTGTTGTATTAGGCACTGATTATTCGTTATCACAGGTGTTTATTATACTTTGGCCATCAAATCTTAGGTCTTGTGTCACTTTCACTTTGACAAATATGCTTTAGAGAGTGTCACTGTCACTGATAATGCTCATTTTCACTCGATACCGTACATTTTATTAGTAATTGAGGTAGGTTATTGTTGTATTAGGCACTGATTATTCGTTATCACAGGTGTTTATTATACTTTGGCCATCAAATCTTAGGTCTTGTGTCACTTTCACTTAGTTATATGATTTGTAAACGTTTTACATACAATTTATTGTGTCTTTTTTCACTGATTTATATATTTCTATAGGTTCTAATCATATGAATGTCACTTGGTATATACATATGTGTCACTTTCACATATTATTATGGTGGAATTGTATTTGTATCAATTTTCTCATAATACTTGACTTTTTTATTATAATATATTGGTTTTCTTCCACTTTTTGCCTATATATAATTATAGTGTACATCTATCTATCTATCTATTGCCTGACGCCGTGATCCCCGAAGGGGTGGCCACGAACGAACCGCCCCCATGCACCTCTGTCCCCAGTCAGTCGACGCCCCTCCTCCCAACCAGCACCGCCTTCATTCATGTAGTTCCTCACTCCATCCTTCCACCTCATATTCGGTCTACCTCTCCCCCTCTGTCCCTCCACCTCGCTCTCGTACACCCTCTTAGTCATTCTCTCGCTTTCCATACGTTCCATATGGCCGAACCATCTCAAGTTGTTCCTTTTCACACTTTCCAGCACATCTACCTCCACACCACACCTCCTTCTTACTTCCTCATTAGTCTGTCTATCCCTCCATGTAATTCCGCACGCACTCCTTAAGTAATTCATTTCCACTGCTCTCACTCTTGGTCTGAGTCTCTCAACCAACGTCCATGCTTCGCTTCCGTAAGTCAGTGTCGGGATTACCACACTGTCATGCAAGGACTTCTTCACTTCCATACTGACCACCCTATTTCTTGTTACTGCTTTTAGCGTTCCTACAACCCTCTTCCCCTGTTGTACCCTCTCCCGCACATATTGTACATATTGTCATTTTATTTGGCAATTTCAGTATGATTATTAGAACTCCTGCTTGGTGTGGTAAGCAGCGAAGCACCCTACAGCACAGAGTGCCACCTTGCACTCCACACACTCCGTGGTTGACTTTTTACCTGGGTGCGGCCTCACCCTGCTGTGGTAGCAGACATGGCACCGCTTCTGATTTGTTCTTCCTGCTGCATTCTGAGGAAAGAAACCAAGCTGGTGCCTAAGCAGGTATGGAGCAGACTGCAAGCGGTCGATAACGGCGGGCCCAGGATGTGCCACTGCCCTCTGTGGCGTAGCATACTTCTCCAGGAGCTCCGTCAACACCTGCTTTTGGAACCTCCGCAGGCTATTGAACTTCAGGGGTGGGTTCTCATTCCGAAGCCTGTATATATTATAGGCATTCAGAACTGACATGTCCACCATATGCAGAAAGAACTTTTTGTACCATCTGCACGAGGTACGCAGGCAGTCAATGAAGCCTATCTGCATGTCGGACTTGTCCACCAGCCTCATGTTGACGTTGTAGTCCAGGACAGCATCGGGCTTGGTCACCCTGGCCTGGGTGCGGCGATCCACCTTGCCAGTCTCCACCATTTCCCCCTTGTGGATGGTGGTCAGGAGGTTGACCTTCCGCTGGTCGTGCCAGTGGATAGCCAGAATGGGCCCCGACTTCTTCTTGAAGACATCACCTTTTTTGGTCTTTGCAGGGAAAGTTGGCATGCCCTTCCTTTTCCCTCGTACTGTGCCTACAGTCCCCGTCTTGCGCTCATGCAGGTACTGTGAGAGAGTGGGGGACGTGTAATAGTTGTCCGTGTAGAGGACGTGATTCTTATGGAAGTAGCGGTCCATCATGGCTTGCACCACTGCTCCGCCAAAGCCAATGAGGGGGTCCACAAGCACGTCCCCTTCCTTCCCGCTGTAGACCAGGAAGTCCAGGACATAGCCAGTTTGGCAGTCGCACAGCACAAAGAATTTTATGCCAAAGCGATGTCTTTTTGAGAGGATGTACTGCCGGAAGCTGAGTTTTCCCCGGAACAGCACAAGAGACTCGTCAATGACGACTGTTACGACCGGGCACTCGGGTACACTAGGGCTCTTACACAGGACTCGAGTATGGCTCGCTGCCACAACGGAAACACACGATCCCAACCCCAGAGTACTGCCAGCCGAACAAAAAACGCCACTACCCTCCAGAGTTCTATCTGCTATAACGGGGTATACAAGAACTCGGTACTAGCGTTTCACACAACAGACTAATAATAAGACGGGAGTT
This sequence comes from Lithodes maja, assembly GCA_037953745.1. Classification (NCBI taxonomy): domain Eukaryota; kingdom Metazoa; phylum Arthropoda; class Malacostraca; order Decapoda; family Lithodidae; genus Lithodes; species Lithodes maja. Next base: position 16,966 of record JBAKBP010032991.1, read on the forward strand.
ATCTAGTCTGGTCAACAATCAAACAAAGAAGAAAGTACTACAACACTAAAGAATAGTGTTGGCCGAAGCCGAAGTAATCCACCCTTGAACTAAGAACTTAAGAAGTCCTCCACCCTCTACTTCGGATCGGCACTATTACGTTACGTTAAACAATAGTCCTCGAGCATCAAGCAAGGAATCTTCTGATAAGTTAGATGCTTCTCGAATACTCATAAGAAGTAAGTATCGGATTTTGAACAGCAATTTAATGAATAACTCACTGGTAATTAAAGGCTTTAAATTGACATAAGAAGAATTATAAGAATAAGCAATAGGATATGGCAAACATTAAGAAGAAGTACTCCGACAATGCACTGGCAATAGCCTACTAAGATTGTGCTCGTGGGCCACTAATCTCTGAAGTAGCTAAGCGTGCCACACATGAAATCAATAGTGCATAAACAATAATATACATAAGGAGAAGCTTCAATACTATGCTGTATCTGCTGGTCGAGCAAAGTCTAGCTGGGATATCTAAGGTTAAGAGACAATGGCTGAGCAAGCGGCTCGTAGCCTAGCGAGGTCCTTAAGACTGTGCGGCCAAATTACGGTAATTGACGGGATGCTCTCTTGAGAGATCCAGATCACTAGTATCTGGTTCTCTCCTGGCGATCCTCTCAAAGTCAAGCAAATGAGATAGCACAGTGTTGGGTGGCACAGGCAAAAGCCCTCACTCGCAACACAGTGCTAAACTCCCACGGTACACAGTCAGAAAGACCACCTAGGCGTTCCACGTCTCCGTTGCAATTGTACTGGTTCAACCGCAACCTAGTACTCATAGGAAATCACAACTCAGAAACCCTATCCCAGTCTAGCATTGCCTAAACCAGCAGAAAACAGGAACATGAATAATCGCACACAGGGAAATGCATATACGAGTGCAACAAACATCAATCAATCCTATTCTAGTTAACCCTTCCAAAAATAGGCTATCTAACAGGCACTTATCTCGTGAGAACTCAAGCGATAATACTTTGGCTGACTAAATCTGCACCAAAGGGGTCATGGAGGTTAAACAGGGACGAGAAGAGAAGAAGATAGGCTGTTCAGAGAGTAGAGAAAGTTCACATCAGTCGGAAGAATATGGATAGTTGCAAGGGATATGAGAAGTCGCTTTGCCTGATGAGTTCTGAAGAAATGGTGGCAAGAACCTCTCTTTTTATACTCGGCCCTCTAGCGGCATATCTCAAACTACTTAAGGACCGCCCACTGGCAATCATGACGTCATATTCTCTCTCAATCTGGGATCGACAAAGAACTTCCCACGCGCTGAGAGGGAGGAAGGGAGGAGGGAGGAGGGAATTAGGCCTATCTGCCCGCGTGGCGCACTCACTGGTCCCCGTTACGTAATATCTCTCTCTCTCTCCTCTCATCATTACATATAAGTCCCACACACAATACTTATAACTAATGATATAAAATAGAACTCGTTGACTCAGATGAAAACAAAATACATATTTATAATACTTATAGTACAACGGCTCACATAAACTAAGTTAGGAAACTCTACACAGACTACAGCCAAAGTTCCTGCCCTGACGATCCTAGCGAGAGTGGGGCCTGACTGGGCGTTCTGTACAGCATGCTCATACTCGACATGCGTCACACCTCCCCCAAGATTTTACTTGCTCAACCCTGAGCTAAAATCTGATATACAGAACCCCATCAAACCCCTCACACCCAGCGACCGCATGGCACTAAAACAACGCTGAGTTTATCACTAAAACACATCTTATATAAAAAAAAAAATTCACATTTCATAACTCCTCCCAACAATAGTAAAAGACATAATATCATGCTCCCAGAGCGAGCTTACAGCAGCTCAGCCGTTTGATAGTTCGGGGACTACTCAAACACTATAGGCTATGCAATTATACAATTATCTATATAAAAAAGAAAGAGTTTTTATATGATTTTTATATTTTAATATGTTTTTTTCCGGCTGCACTATAAGGGCAGCCTATTTTCTTCTATACCAAACGCTCAACAATCCTGCTTTACGACCCAATACGCTGGGCTACAACCGCGAGCCAACAAGCACCAAGCGCAAAATACTACTCAAACCAAAGCAGGAGGCTACCCGTGTGTCAATCTCTTCGGGATCATACACCTGTGATAGCCTACGACTGATCATCTACCCTCGATAAACAATCCGCAATCACATTGTCACATCCCGCAATATGCCGGATGTCCAGGTTATACTCCTGCAACATCAATGACCACCGGGTCAGTCTCATATTGCGATTGTGAAATTGATTTAGGAATCTCAAAGGGTGATGATCAGTGTAGATAACCACGACTGGGCCATAGGCTGGAACATACACCTCGAAGTGCCTGAGTGACAGCACAATCGCCAGTAATTCCTTTTCTATTGTAGAATAGTTCTTTTGTGCAGCATTGAACTTCTTAGAAAAGAAACTTACTGGGTGTTCCACACCTTCATTGTCTGTCTGTAGCAAGACGGCACCAGCCCCTACACCACTAGCATCTGTTGCCAGCTGAAAAGGCCTGTTAAAGTCTGGGGCCCTGAGTATCGGGTGAGTACACAGCAAATGCTTCACTAAATTAAAAGCCTTTTCACACTCAGGCGCCCACAAAAACTTTTTGTCTTTAGATAACAAATCTGTGAGAGGTGCCAACACCGTGGAGTAACCTTTTATAAAGCGTCTGTAGTAGCCTATGTTACCCAAGAATCTCATGATCTGCTTCTTGGTGGTTGGGTGCGGAAATTTATTGATAGCCTGTACCTTGTTCTGAGGAGGGCACACCTGTCCCCTTCCCACTACAAACCCAAGGTACTGCACAGTGGCTTTTACGAAGTCACACTTTGCCAAATTTACTACCAGACTTGCTTCACTAAGTTTCCGGAACAAGGTCTCCAGGTGCTCACAATGGCTCTCAAAGTCGTCATCATAAATGATTACATCGTCCAAGTATACGGTGCAATTTGGAATGTCCTTGACAATTTCATTCATCAGGTTCTGAAACGTTGCTGGTGCATTCTTAAGTCCGTAGGGCATAACATTACACCGGTAAGTACTCCCGTCCACCACAAAACCACATACCTCTTTAGCGCGCTCGGACAAAGGTACTTGCCAGTAACCTTTTACTAAATCAACTTTAGACAAAAACCGAGCATTACCAATTTTATCAACACTATCATCAACCCGAGGAAGAGGATATGGGTTAGTTGGAGTCAAACCGTTTAGCCTACGGAAATCAATACAGAAGCGTACCTTGCCATCTGGTTTAGGCTGCAGTGTTACGGGGGAAGTCCATTTAACGGTACCTTTCTCTATCAACCCTCTACCGAGCATATACTCCAACTCATCCCTCAGAGCGGGTAGTTTTATGGGGGGCACACGGTATGGGATTGACTTAAAGGGTAGATGGTGCCCCACGTCAACATCATGCATAGCCTGAGTAGTGAGGCCTGGATGTTCAGCGAATACAGTGGGGTATAAACCGAGCAACTGACGGATAGCTTCAAATTGCGGCTCAGGCAAATGGGCTATAGCCTCGTCAGCCCTTAGGCTCGAGTTCCCCGCCCACTGATCCGCTGAAACATGGTGATCCCAGCTATCCTCCTCTGAAGCTTGACTGTCCCCCTCTCCTTCTCCACCACGGCCGCAACAAGCCAACACAGGGACAGTGAGAGGCTCAGAGGGGCGCCTCACATACTCTTTTATCAGGTTCACGTGACATAACTGATTCTTCTTCCTCCTGTCTGGAGTGGCAACAAGGTAATCTAGGTCCGAAATTTTCTCCACAATTTTATAGGGTCCAGTATACTTCGCCGACAAGGGGTTACCCACCAAAGGCAACAAAATCAACACCTCCTGTCCCACAATGAACTCCCGGAGCTTCACTTTGCGATCATACCTGTCCTTCATTAAAGCTTGTGACCCTGTTAAATTCCGACCTGCCATCTCCAGACTCTTAAGCATGCGCTCACGGCTTTCAAACACATACTTCAACAAGGAACAAGGCGGCACAGTTCCTTCCCAAATTTCCCGCAGCATATTAAGGGGGCCCCTGACTCGGTGTCCAAAAATCAGCTCGTTTGGACTAAATCCCAGGCTCTCACCAGGCACTTCCCGAGCAGCAAACAGTACATACGGCAATCCAAGATCCCAATCTCTTCCGTTATCAGCACAATAACACCTGAGCATGCTTTTAAGGGTGGCATGCCACCGCTCAAGCACCCCTTGGCTCTCAGGGTGATACGCTGACGATACCACCGCCCGTATTCCATGCTGTTGCATTGTTTGCTTAAAGAGATTGGAGGTGAAATTGGACCCCTGATCAGACTGAATCTCCTCCGGGTACCCGTACCTTGAAAAGTACCACAACAAGTTACTGACTACCGTCTTAGCCATGCCGTTTTTCATGGGGTATGCATCGGGGTATCTAGTGGCAACATCCATGATGGTTAACAAAAATTTATTACCAGCCTTTGTGGGAGGGAGGGGACCAACCATGTCAACAACAATCTTACTAAAAGGTGGCCCAATTACAGGAATAGGGTGCAACGGAGCTTTAGGAATAACTTGGTTTGGTTTCCCGACCCGTTGACAAATATCACATGAGTTTATCCAGGACTGCACATGAGACTTCATCCCCGGCCACCAAAACAACTTCCCCAAAGCCGCCACCGTTTTTCTTACCCCCAAATGTCCTGCCAGCGGTGTGTCATGCGCCAAACTCAGTAGGCTATCCCTGCACTCCCGCGGCACCATCAACTGGTCCACTACCCCGGACCCCATCTTCCAGCTACGGTTAGGGTCTTGAAAACGCCGATACAGGATGCCATCTAAATAAAAAAAATCTCCCGGCTGTGCATCACCGTCCTCGTCGAGCTCCACAGCTCCATTAGCACACGTTTGGAGCTCAGGGTCCTCCAGCTGCAACCGACGTATATCTGAGGGTGCCAAGCGATCTAACTGCTCCCGGAGCAATGCATGACCCTCCCCGATACTGAGCTGCTCCCTCTGTCTCTCTCGATGTTCATAACGTTGCTGTCGTGGAGACTCGTCATGCCCAGCCTCGTCACTCTCGATGACAGGCCCAGGGGCTACTCCAGAACTAAGTAATGGTGCTAATACTGAATCACCCAGGAGAGCCGCCGAGTCAAAACTCTTAAAACCAACTCCAGCTTTAGCCTCCTCCTGTTGATCGTTCCTCTGCTGGTCTGAAGACGGAGGATTAGGCTGTGACACTTTAGCTGCCCGAGCTCGGGTGACAGCACACGCCATGGGTTGTGCCTGGCACCGCTCGACCCACTCTCGCTCTTCCCTACTCACGTCGGCCGGCCTCTCGGCAACGACTAAGGGTAGAACCTCAGAAGCGGGCATTGCAAAGTCGTTGCCGAGAAGAAGGTCGACGCCCTCCACTGGCAGTTTCTCCACAATCCCAACATCCAATTCACGTGCCACAC